>AJFL01000123.1:0-55314 GCA_000467735.1 Rhytidhysteron rufulum CBS 306.38
TGTTGTTGTTGTTGTTGTTGTTGTTGTTGACAGACGAACGAGGAACGTAAGACGGCAGTTGGCCACTGTGAGCGGCCGGGAAGCAGAGAGGGCCTAGTGTGGCTTCGAACGCTCAGGTGGCATCGGTACTGTGCAGGCGATATCCCTGCAGCTCGCACCAGGGCAGCGGCGGTGGGCTGGTTTGTTGCAGCGAGTACGTGGTACAACCTCGCGCCCGCTGAAGGGCAACGGATGGCGGAGAGCAGCAGAAGTTGGGTGGGTGGGTGGTTGAAGGTGGTTGGCAGAGCTTCGCCGGCGAGAGTGGGCGGGCAATGGTTCTGTAGCAGTAGTGAGGACAGGGCGTTCACGACGGGCGGAAGCCAACCCTGGCAAGATTTTACTTCGAGTTAGCATGCAACGCTTGGGCCACGAAGCAATTGGTCCGAACTTGGGGTTCAACGCCGCTCGATCGCTGTCAAGACAAAGTCTACACATTCACGGTAGCACACCTGTGTCTTCCAGGGCGCGTTCCCCTTCTCCTTGACCCCCTCTGTTTATTCATATCATTTTTCGCCCGCCCTCCTGCTGCAAACGCTGCCCTCCACGGCTCGTCGGCTTCATCTCTACCCGCCAGCCATCAGGGGCATGTCCATCTTGTCCAGATTGAACAGCACCTACGCGCAAAAAGCAACCCAATTGACTCAAGACAATTGCGCCGCCCTCAACCCGTTATGACACCCTCCCGACATCATACGACATAAAGCAATCGAATTCGTGGGTGCGCGTCATGCCAGGCTGGCGACCTCTCCCGAGAATTGCTTTTGCAATCTGCGTATACCCCTTCCAACCCTCCTCTCCCGCCGACCTACCGCTTGAAGTTGGCGACGAGCTGTACATAATTGAGCAAGGCGGGAAGGATGGCTCTTGGTACAGAGGATACCTCGTCGCACCGCCCTCATTGCTGGCCGGCCTCACCAGCGTAAAAGGCCAGACCCTCGAGGCACGCGTCTTCTCTGGTATATTCCCAAGATGCTGTGTCGAAGTACGAGAGGTCCTAGGTGAGGGGAGGAATCCGGCCCCTACTTCAGACGCTGCCGAAAAACTCCCAGGCTCACCGGACAGCCATGCGGAGCCCCACACTAATGGAGTTATCACTCCCACAGAAAGCGCCAGTGCAACTTCCGCTAAGACACCAGCCTCGCACTCGAAGCAAGCTTCAAAGTCAGATGTACCGTCTGCTCGCCCAGTCTCCAGAAAAAGGTCGACCAAAAAGCGCACTGGAAGCTACACCTCCCAGTGGACTGCCCGCTCCGATCATCTACAACAAGTCACGCTCCCACTGTCCCCAATATCCGTCAGTTCGCGCGATCCAAATGCACCTCGACCTCCGGCACCGGTCCCAATGCTCAAGATTGGTGATGAAACCCCTACTTCGACACAAGAACCCTTAGTAGACGAGATAGCCTCCTGCCTGCGTGAATGGCACTCCACGAAGCTACATGAACTCCTATTGAGTCGGAGATATGGGTCATTGGACAAAATGTCGATTCTAGTTCAACGACTGGACACTGCTCGGCGACAGTTGCTACACAAGGTCCTAACCACCAAGGAACTCGCAAAGGTGCGTGAGTCGACAGTGTGGGATCTGGTTGCAGGAAATAAAATGCTCTGCGGAGACGTCATCGTGCGCAGTCCTTCCCAACGAGGTCGAATTCTGACCGGAGAGGATTCTGCCATTGAAATTACGAAACTACAGTCAATGATGAGCCTGCTTCCCGAAAGGCCTATCCAACATTCGGACGAACATAATCTTCACCATTTGTACGTCGGCGTTAGGCAAGTAGTGGGTGACTTCTCCCAAGTTCCTGTGCAGATCAACATGTATCTGTGCCACAAACTACCGGGAGAAGTACCACAGCCCTTGTCGGAAGTATATTCTATTGATCTCTCTAGTAAGGATACTACTGTGAACTCTGAGAAGATGAAGACACTTTTCAGCGACCTTAGTTCGTCAGACATTGGAGAAGGCTCGGGATCCAGTAACAGTCTGTTCCTGGTCTTTAAAGTTTTTGCCAACGACTCCTACCGCAGTTCAAGCCTTGGCAATGTCACCTCCCCAAGAGAGAGCATATCGAGTCGAGAAGTGCCCCCCATTCAGCCGTCACAGGTTGGCAGTCTTAAGGGTGGCCGGCGCAGCATGATGTTTGGCAGCAAGAAAGGGAGAGAATATGAACATTCTAATAGCAGTACCGATGTTCGACCCCCGAGCGTGGATTCCAATCGAGGTCAAACTAGCGAAGGCCGTCCAACTTCGGGGAGACAAAGGGCATCTTCCAAGGACCAGAAAACCGTTAAGAGGACCGCGGCAATAGGAATCCTCCGTGTGGATGCTTTCATGAAAGCCCAATCAGAGGCGGAGCAACAAGTTACAATGTGGACCCCTGCAGGCCCATTTGATGAGATACCCGAGGACGTCGAAGAATGGGACAACCTACTCCCTGAATTATCACCCAGTCCCAATGGAAGGTACAAGCCTCATCCGATGGTCAGCCGGCTCACAGCCCACGTCAAGGGATTTTCCGAGCCAGATGCTGAAGCATTGATTGAAAAGACCCCTACTCTACTTCACAGTGTTCGGCAGACTCGAAAGATCGGGTTTTCCGGCGCTCCAACAAAACCTCGAAGCGACATATATCTCACTTTGGTCCAGCCGTCTTTACCTCTCAATGCTTTCCTATCCCATCCAAAATCGGGGACAGTTCCTCTTGCGCCCAATTCGTCGTTTAATAACCTGCAGTTGACGATTGAAGTTCGAAAATCCTCAGGTGATCGCATCGAAGGTTGCATTTACCCTTCGTGCAACAGTTCCGGCCATACCGCCTGGAGAACAACGGCAGCTGAACGAGGTGAAGGATGGCACCAAACAATCCGGCTTGCCATCAATCCAGAAGATGTCCCGGGCTCACATATTGTTATGAGTGTTGCCGACGCCCCGAATTTCCCTTTTGCATTGTGCTGGATGCCTCTCTGGGCACAGGATGCATTCGTGCGGGACGGTGAGCATTCATTAGCATTGTATAGATATGACGAGTACACATCTAGCATGATCGCCGGTAAAGGGGCGTACTTATCACTTCCTTGGAACTCGAAGAAGAAAGATGAATCGGTTGTCGGGCCGATGGCCTCATTACAACTACGCACATTTTTATGCAGCACCAAACACTCGCAGGATCCAACCTTGCTCGGCCTTTTGAAATGGCGTGACCAACCTGGGGGCGAACTGGTTGGGTTGCTAAAAAGATTTGTCTTTGTACCAGAGATCGAGATCGTGAAACTCCTCAGTGAAGTTTTCGATTCGCTCTTTGAGATACTAGTCGAGTATGCTGGAAGTGATGAATACGAAGACCTTGTATTCAATGATCTGGTCATTGTTCTCGGTATTGTACACGATAGAAGGTTCAAGCTAGGCCCCTTGGTGGATCAATATGCCGAGACAAGATTCAACTATCCTTTTGCAACAGCATGTTTGGTTAGGAGCTATACGCGGCTTTTGTCTAACCCTGTGGACCCAGAATCATCACGACGATTGCGAGCAACTTTCAAGGTCGGACGACATATCCTTAAATTTATCGTCAATGCCAGAGAACAACAAAAACAGAAAGAGGCGGGTATAGGAATCACCTCTAGGCAGTCGAATTTCACAAAGGAACTACGGAACATTTTCAAATCGCTCGAAGTTTTGATGGCGAACCCAACTCCCATTCTCATCGGGACAAAGACGATTGTTGTTCAACACTTTCATACTTGGCTTCCCGAATTATCATCCACAATGTCAGTATCGGACATACTGAAGCTTGCGTCAAGCTTTATTGAATCCTGTGCTACGGCCCAAGGAAAGCTTATTTTGTATAAGCTCGTTCTCATCCTTCAATTTGGACAACTGGAAATCTTCAAGTCTCCCGATATCCGACGGTCACTTCTTACCAATACGGTCCGTTGGATTTCTCCACACTGGGGAAAGGTAGAAACCGTCACAGACCAGTGGAAAGATCAAGTCCGTCTCTGTTGCTCTGTTATTGCATCTCAGGCGGAGGAATTGGGCCAAGAAGGGTGCGAATACATCCCCAAGCTAGTGGACTCGTACCGTGCCATACAAGCCACCCCCCGAGTTGCGAAAAACACTCTGAGCTTGCTTTTCCCCATGTCTTATCCATTCCCTTCACGGCCAACCGCTGCTCCAACAGTCTTCGATGAGTCATTGATCGAAATATCGGCAGTTCTCGCGGCTTTGTCCAGCTTGCCAACCATCATTCATCTTGACTGGCCGAAGACTGATATTGCTGATTTCTTATTTAATGCATTGCAGGTGTTTATTTCTATTCTTGATTGCGAGGCGTTCCCGAACTCTTGGTTAAGCGTCCACATTTACCATCACAAGGCTACTATGCGAACCCTGGAAAAACTCGCGAGTATTTTAATCGATTCTTTCCTGCCTGATCCTGACGATGCCGATCAATTCAATACGGACCTCTGGCGTGCATTCTTCGACGCGTTGTTGAAACTTGTTGGTAGTGACGCACTCGCCTTGGAGACATTCCCTGAACAGAAACGGAGAGCTGTCTGGAAGATTGCTGGTGATGTTCGAGAACTCGGTGCTGACTTGTTACGACGAACCTGGGAAGCCATTGGTTGGGAGACTAGCGCTGAAGATAAGGAGCAATATGGTCTGGAAAAAATGGGTGGGTACCAAGTCCAATACGTACCGGGACTGGTTGCACCTATCGTTGAGCTCTGCCTGAGTGTCCATGAAGGTCTACGTAGCGTTGCGATTGAAGTTCTACAAACGATGATCGTCAGCGAGTGGACACTCAGTCAAGACTTAGCCATAATCCAAGCTGAAATGATCGATTGTCTAGATCGGCTATTCAAGTCTAAACACTTGACGGAAGCCATCTTGCAAAAGCTCTTCATCGGCGAGCTTGTTGACCTTTTCGAACCACTAGCGCAAGATGCGAATGATCCTCTCTTTGTCGCAGTGAAGGATCTCATCACCACCATTGACGAGTTACTGGATCTTTTGGTTGCTGTCCACAGCACAGAATCTACTGGAGAGGTATTCCATATTATGGATACTCTTCATCTAATGGAGTTCCTCAAAGACATGCAGAAAGAAGATATTTACATCCGCTATGTACATCAGCTCGTTGATCTTCAGGCAGAAGCTGGGAATTTTACAGAAGCCGGTCTTGCTCTGCGACTTCATGCTGAACTTTATGGATGGGATCCGACAACAACAGTTGATCCGCTGCTCGACCCTAGCTTCCCAGCGCAGTCTTCCTTCGAGCGTAAAGAACAACTTTACTTCCAGATGATTAAATATTACGAGGATGGTCTGTCTTGGGACAATGCCTTGGGTACCTACATGGAACTTGCGACACAGTATGAGCATAATGTCTTCGATTTCGCAAAATTGGCTAGAACCCAACATGCTATGGCAACGATCTATGAAAGCATAAGCAAAGGTGAACGCCAAAACCCGCGATATTTCCGGGTGGTGTACAAGGGCTTAGGCTTTCCAGTCGGACTCAGAGATAAACAATTCATCTTTGAAGGCTCCCCAACCGACCGTTTGGCTACGTTTACGGACCACATGCAGCAACAACATCCATCTGCGCAAATTCTACAAGCTGGTACTGAAGAGGATTTGGAAGGACAATACCTACAGATTTTCCCGGTTAGCCCGCAAAAGGACATTCTCCATCCTATTTATCAACGTGCAAAGGTAGCTCATCCTATCAGAGACTACTACCTACTGTCACGGCCAACTTCTTTTGCAAGTCCCTCCAGACGTGTTGGGGGAGATACGGGGATCAAGGATCAAACTATTGAAAGGACTATTTACACCACTGCTGAAGCCTTCCCTACGATCCTTCGGAGGAGTGAAATCATATCTTTTGGCGATATTGCGCTCACACCCATCCAAACTGCCATCGAACGAACCTACCGAAAGGCGGGCGAATTGTTGGCTCTTGAGAAGCAGGTGGCAGAAGGTGATGATTCTGCGTTAGCATTGCTAACGAGAGAACTGATGATGGCTGTGGATGCCATGTCTGAAACGAGCGTCGCAAACTATCACGACTTGCTACCAAAACCTCGCGATTCTATTGAGCTAGATGATGAGGAAAATGTTGAGGCTGAGCGTCCAACAAATGTTCTCGAAAATGCATTGAAGATTTCTTTGATTGATTACGCTTTAGTTATCAAACGTTGTTTGACTACTTATTCAAGGCCTGCCCAACAGGCTACTAAAGCGGATCTTAGTCAACGTGAGTATAATGAAAGATTCTTGATATAGAATGAGCGCTGACTTGATTTCATTTAGGTTTCGAAGGAACATTTTCAAAAGAGCTAGACGCTCTTATGCCGAGTACTCTGCAGATACCGCGTTTGCAATCTCCAGTGTCCTTCCCTCCTTTTTCGTCGCCTTCTCCGGTTACCAGTCCAGCTCCAGCGCCTTCAAGTCTTGTCAATGGGAATTCCCCAAATACAAGCCCCGAGGCCCGGCCTGTTCGTCATGAAAAAAACCGGCTTAGTCTCACATTCTTAAAGAAGGGATCTATTCACGAGGGCCGAGAAGGACGTAAGGTGGTTAAGAAGGCGGTTGAGGATGTAGCGGAAAACGAGTCGATCGCGGAGTCTTCGCGTAGTCGAAGCAAAGACACGAGCAAAAACCGAATGAGCTTCCTACACTCAACCACGACCGAGGAATCGATGCCACCACCTCCGAGTCAGCCCAGTAACTCATCGCATCAGCGTAATCAAAGCACTGAGCGACGGCCGCAAACCGGCAGGAGTGAGCATTCGAATCACAGTTTTGGAGAAAAAGTAGGCAGCGTGAAGAAGAGACTGAGCTTGCTGAATATTGGAAAGAAAGCAAGCAAAAGTAGCGTGAAGGGAAGACCGCACGAGACGGTTGCGGAGGAATGACACTTCAGCCCATAACTATTTTTTATGTTGCAACGAGGTGAATTGGGAGGGACAGGGTATTTTGGTTTTTGCTTTGGCGATTCCCTTTGTTTTGGTTGCTCATATTTGTGCCAATCGGATTTCCCTTTGGTTTACTTTGCCCACCGCCTGTTAAGGTCAGGCCTTCCTTTCTTGCATAATCTTGGATCTTTCCCTTTCTTCTTTTTCCTTTGGTATCCCGCGGTTTTTTCGAGCAAGGTGCCGGTGGGGGATCTAGCCTATGCTTCGAGCTTTGTATGATATGGTTCTTGTTTATACCCAGATGTCCTCGAAGGGCACAAACTATTAGCATTACGTTCTTATTCACTAGGCTCTTTTGTACTGTATATTAGGATAGGGTGGGGGAAGACGGGGAGGTTGATATATCAGGTTCGGCTCATAGTTTATAGTCTCCAAAAGACCGGGTCATGGCACCTATCAAGCTCTGCTCCATACGTTGAAGGGAGGATTCTCCCTCATAATAAGGGTTGCTCGTACGTGATCCAGAGGTGCTTGGTGGTAGAGTTCCTAAGAGAACTTTTCGGGTGGAGAGTGCCGTGCCTTGGCCGATCCCTGATTCGTCGCGCACCAGCTGAAGTGGGGCTGGACCTTGGAGCACACACCGCCCGGCAGTATATTTTTCTTAGCGAGCGATACTTTTGAAAGTTCTTGGTCTCTTCTCCAGCCAATTCCAAGCAGTCGCCAGAATGTCGCTCAACGAGAGATTGGATAAAATCCGCTCTTCTCCCAAGCTGCAGAACCAACAGCAGGTCTGTCGTCTCAAACCTTCGTTTAGAAGATCACCCATGTGCTCACTGCCCACAGACCGCGGTAGTTCTCTCCGCTGTCGAGGACACCCTCCGCGAGCAGAACTCCCAGTTCACACCCACCGCATACTTTGCCGCCCTCCTGTCGCTCCTCAGCCAGTACATATCGGCCAAAGGCATAATAAACAAGGAGGTCGCGACCGCTGTTATCTATCTTCTCGACCTTGTTACACCCCACGTCCCCCCGCCTCTTCTTCGTTCGAAATTCTCGCAGATCCTCACCAGTCTCGCGCCCGCTCTTACCCATTCCGAAGCCGATGCGCCTCTCCTGCGCCCTTCGATAGGATGTCTGGAGTCGCTGTTGCTCAAGCAGGATACGCAGGCTTGGGAACTTCCACCAACCCAGATCAGCCCGCGCCGCGCGGTCGCGGGACTGCTCACAATTGCAGTAGACCACCGTCCGAAAGTCAGGAAGCGGGCGCAGGACACTATAGCGAATGTGCTCAGAAACCCACCCCCAAGTCCTTCATTGGATCATCCCGCGGCGGACATGTGCGCAGAGACCGCTTTGAAATCACTTAGTGACATCGCTGAGAACGCGAACAAGAGCAAAAAGCAAAAGGCACAGAAAGACAGTCATCATGAGCCAACGCTTATACATGCGTTGCAGCTGATTAAAACTGTTGCGACAGCATCTGGAGGTTGGCCAAGCCGCAAGATTGACGTGCTTTGCGAACTGCTATTGAACATCTCCAAATCGAGCAACGAGTACCTTACAATGACCGCATTCGAGGTATTTGAGGTTATCTTTGCCGGTATGGCAGACGACGCCTCTTCGGTTAAGCTACCTCGACTCCTTGAAGTCATCTCGGAGCTCCAACCTTCAAAAAACGATTCGCAGTTGCTTCCACCTTGGATAGCGGTACTCTCCAGAGGTTATGAAGTCTCTGCTCAGATCGATCCCGAAGAGACCTTCCAAAAGCTTCCCGAGCTGTTCACAATGATATCCGAATTCCTTCGTTCCCCGTCCCACAACATTCGCGTATCAGCCTCGGAGTGCTTGATTTCATTCATGACCAATTGCGTACCCACCAATGTCATCCTTGATCCAAGTATTTACGACGAGAAGGTGCTCGAGAAGCTAGCGAAGATAGCTAATAACCTTTTGAGCGTAAAATTCCAGGCTGCTTGGATGGAAGTGTTCAATGTCCTTGGCGCAATGTTCGATGATCTACGATGGCGGTCAGCACCTATCCTATCAAGCGTTGTCAAGACTATTGGCGAGCTCAGGAGCAATGAGTCTTTTGCTGGAAAGAAGGAAGCAGAAGCTGTGCTCTCGAGTGCGATCCGAGCGATGGGACCTGATTCTGTGCTGGAGATCTTACCTTTGAACTTGCCAAATCCTCCCCCTGGAGAGCCTGGACGAGTTTGGCTACTTCCTCTTCTCAGAGATTCCGTGTCTAATACAAATCTGGCGCATTTCAGGTCTGTGTTAGTTCCATTGAGCCAAGTCTTGTTTCAGAAAGTCCTTGATCACAGTGGGGAGAAGACGATGGAAATCAAGGTCTTCGAAACAGTCGTCCAACAGATATGGTCAACATTACCTGGTTACTGCGATCTTCCATTAGACCTCCGAGAAGCTTTCGATCAAGGGTTTGCAGAGTTACTCGCCAATTTGCTTTATGGACAAGCTGAGCTACGAACGGATGTATGCAGGGGTCTTTTAAACCTTGTAGATACCAACAAAGAGATCGCAGACTCTACAGGCGAAGATGACCTTTTCGCTCAGTCGAGAATATCGAAGGCCGAAGCGCAGAGTAATCTACAGCACCTGGCTGGTTTTGCAAGTAATCTCCTGGCTGTGCTGTTCAACGTCTATAGCCAAACCCTTCCACAGTACAGAGGCACTATTCTGCGTTGTATTAACTCCTATCTAAGCATCATCCCTGAACAAGTCAGTTCCATTTTCGCCTCATCATTCTTTCTCATTTATTAATAGCCATCTAGGAACTCGTCGAAACTTTTGTCCGAGTGACAAACAACCTCGAATCCTCACTTGGAGAAGCTGGGCCGCAAACCCAAGCAGATAAGCAGAAACAGGAGAAGAATCAAAACAAGATGCCACCGATGTCTCATACCCTCATGGACTTGGTCATCACCATATCCGTTTACTTACCCCGGGAAAGCTTCCCACCACTTTTCCAAATCGCTGCGACAATGGTCAACAAAGACGATGATCCCCAGCTCCAAAAGAAAGCTTACAAGCTGATCCCACGCCTTACTGAGTCTGAAATTGGGAAAGCTGCTCTAAAGGAACGTAATGCGGAGCTCCAGCAACTTCTTTTGCAGAGTGCCGAGAAAGCTTCCGCACCTGCACGCCGAGACAGGCTGGCTGCCATCTCTCAGATCATTGAGTCCATGCCAAGCACTGACCTTCACTTCATCCCCTCTATCCTTTCAGAGGTTGTCATATCGGCGAAGGAAGTCAACGAGAAGGCACGAACAGCTGCCTTTGATTTGCTTGTACTCATGGGAGAAAAGATGAGCGAGGGCGGAACCGTGGTGCAGAGCAAAGTTCCCAACATGCCATCGGACGCACCTGCAGTTGAGGCAAGCTTGGAAGAATACTTCACCATGGTCTCTGCAGGTCTGGCAGGAAGCACACCGCACATGATATCTGCCTCTATTACAGCAGTGACACGCATTCTGTATCAGTTTCATACACGCATCAGCCCAGACACTATCAAGAACCTTCTTGAGGTCATGGACATTTTCCTGCAGAACCCTAACCGCGAAATTGTTCGCTCAGTGCTTGGGTTTGTCAAAGTCTCTGTAATTTCCCTGCCTGAGGAACTAGTACGGCCTAGGCTAGGGGAAATGCTGAAAAACTTGATGGTATGGTCGCATGAGCACAAGGCACACTTCAAAGCCAAAGTCAAGCACATTATCGAAAGGATGATTCGAAGATTTGGTGTAGAAGATGTAGAAAAGGCATGTCCACTTGAGGACCGTAAGCTGATCACAAACATCCGTAAGACGCGGGAACGACGCAAGAAGAAGAAGAATGCGGAAGGCGAAGAGGGCGAGGAAGAGACTGCGCAACACACCCAAAAGAGGAAAGGCAAGTTTGAAAGCGAGTACGACGAAGCTGTTTACGGCTCGGAAGATGATTCCGAAGGCTCAGACGTCTCTGACGAAGAGGTTATGGGAGGGCGGCAATCAAAGCGCGGAGGTGCGAAGGACAACCACAAGGGCGATAAAGGAGGGAACACATACATTGTCGAGGATGAAGACGAGCCACTCGATCTCCTTTCGCGGCGCGCACTCGGCAACATCTCCTCGACGAAACCACTCTCTCAGCGGAAACCGCCCCAAAAGAAATCAAAGGCCAAGGTTGACGCTGATGGTAAACTCATCCTCGGCAACTCCGACAACGAAGCCTCCGGTTTTGCTCTTCGGAAGACTAAGCGCGGTGCCGATGACGATATCGAAATGGCTGATCCGGGTGACGAGGCTAGTCTCGAACAGGGCATCAATGCCTATGTCGATGCTATCCGTGGACGAGACGCCGCATCGCGGGGCCAGCGTGGAAGGCTAAAATTCACCAACAAACCTGAACGAAACCGGAATGGTGATGACGACGATGAAATGGACGTTGATGACGACAAAGCTGCCGAAAGAAAACAGAAGAGCGGATCGGGTGCTAGTAGGGGTGGCTTCAAGAGCCAACGCAGGGGATTAGGTGTTGAGAAAACTCGCGGTGGCAGAGTGGATAAGAGTTCTAGAGGGCGGGGAGGAGGATCTGGAAGAGGAGGATCTGGCGGCGGTGGAAAATGGGTTAAACCAAAGGCCTAGTGAGATGTGAAAATTGATTCAAAAGCACATGGCATGATGGTTCTATTGCGTTATATATCACTGAGTTTTTGGCTGGGATGGAATTTTTTCTTTATTTGGCGAGTGGATTTGGGCGCTTTGCTATATCTTCCATAGAGGATCTTATTTTGATTTATTTATAGCATGCCGTAAAATAATGGAGTTTGTGTTTTGAATTTGTGTTGTTTTTATCTTTGGTTTATATTTTCTGGCTACCTGTGTCGTCATATAGTGGGAAAGCGAGTATAGGCCTTTGAACTGAGCTCTGTCCTATACTTTAACAAAAGGATATACCCCTTCAAGATATAGTGAGTATACTAAAAGCTACAACCCTCCTCCTAGAAAGAAAGTCGTGACCAGACTAATATTCACGCACTGTAGACACACCTTCATGTGTTTTTATATTGAGGTTCCATTACACTACTCTACACGTTGAGCTATACATAAAAACACTAGTACCTTTCACATAGCATGTCAAACTGGTGATGAATTCGCTATTGATTATAATTCTACTTGCAATTCAAAGATGGATTGAACACAGGAACGATGAACATGACTTTTCCCTGCTTTACTAGTAGATGGATAGATGTTAGAGTTTGTATCCGGGTATCGTTATGAATATATCGCTATACGCTTTGCTATATGCTTCGTATTAATGCCAAATAACCCAGATTGGATGCTGACGGCGACGCTACTAATAATGTTTTAAATGCTTTCGTTTTTCCTCCCGAGACGTAGATGAAATGGTTATATTGCTATCGATTTTCATTTGACCTTGTTCATGATAGTCTCTGGCCCTCTTTCTACGGACACCTCCGCCGCTTTACTCTTCACAGCATTAAGCATGCTCCTTTCAAAATCATCACGAGATCTCAAAACCGCTTCGATCCAGCTAATCTGCACGTCCCAATACTGCATTTTGAACTGTTCGTACACGGCTGGTACCGCTTGTTTGTCGCTATCAAGCAACCTGACGAAGAAATCTACGACGCGGTATTTAGTCTTGATTTCGGGGAAGGAAGGGTAGTTTTCGAAGAAGGAGAAGGCGGTGAGGAGGTCGTCTTTGATTTTTTCGACGAAGGGGTCGTTGCGTCGGAATTTTACGCCTTTGTTGCGCACGGCGGAGAGATAGGCTATGACGAGTTCGTCTGCTAGTTCTTCAACGAGGATGTCTCGTAGTGAGGCGTGGAGAACTTTTTCATAGTCGGAGAAGTAGTCCTGGAAGGTTGATATTATTTGGCCCATGCGCTTTTGGGAGTACCATGGAGGAGTGAAGAATTCACTAGTAATGGAGCGGAAGTCGACGAGGAAAATGAGACGCGAGAAGAGGGAAATTAGGTGCGTTGCTAAATCCACGTAGCCATTTCTGAGGGATTCTATTTGGGTGGTAATGGTTGTCGTGTACGTAGGAGCAACTTCGCCGCTAATCTCACGTTCGAACTTCGTAAGGTACGACGATGGGCCATCCGTATCTTGATCCCCCTCGTCGATGCACGTGATTTGGTCGTTCGCTATGGCGATAAGCCAATCCTGTAGTGGTTGTAGTCCGTCTTGATCCGCCGTTGGTAAGGAAAACTTCTCAACTTCCGTGTCTGCGAGTGTCTCCCACATCCGCTGCCTTGAGGATAATGCCCGGAACATGGCATCAATGACTCCTTCAGCAACATCGTTCCGACCGCTAGAGGTAGCTACGGCCATTTGCTCCCCTAACATCACCCACATATCTCCCAACGTCTTGGTTCTAAAGCAGCCAGAGGCATCCGTATCAAGCGCATTCTCGTTGCGAGAAAGGAAGTTGGATTCGTCCGTGGAAGCCATGCGGGACATCCAATCCTCAACAGCCTTGATGATGAGTTGGCGATATTCTCTCACCAGCTCCGCTGACCGATTGTCGATGAGATGTGGGGAGAGTTCCTCTTCCGGAACCCCTAGTTTACGCATGTTGCTGTAGTATTTATCGATGTAATTAATAATGGCAAGCATATGAGTTGGTTTCAATTCCGGGTCATCAATCCGCTCAAGCAGCCAGTCGTGCAATATCTTGTGGTATATACCCACATATGTCTTGAATATTTTCCATTTCTTCGGCATCAGGTTGGCCATTCCCAGCTTGACGGTGTTCAAATCATTGAAATACCACTTGATTGCTTTGCCGATCTTATCCGGATCGTCGATGAACTGCTCATTAGAATCCGCCACCTGGGTTTTGGCGTGCATTTCAATCGCAGATAAGAACTTGTCCTTATATCCTCGGAGCTCTTTCGGACCTGTAGCTATTGATTTGAATCTTGCGGCGAGGTCTGCATACTCTTTCTGGGCATCTTGCAAGGCTTTGGCCTTCTTATCCAGCTTCTCTTCTTCTGCTATCACCAATGCTAACCTGACAACCATGCCTGTGTTGTCCGACTGAACGAGGTATATGAGGTTCATGCATGCTCTTCCAACGTGTTCGTCGAACCATTCAATGACCTCGTCAAGTCGATTGAAATAGTCTTGTACCGTAGATCCCGACTCCAGTCTCAAGTTTTCAATTAATTCTGTCGAGGCCTCCTCTGAGTTCTTTATTTGCTCCATTGCTTCATCTCGTATATCTCGCAGTTGGCTTAGGCCATAGTGGATTTCGAGCAGATTCGGTTGGTTTTCCAGGTCCTCATCGTCCTGTCGGAGCAGTGTCTCTAAATTGCCTAGTCTCTCTTCAAATGTATCAATATCTCTCTTCATCTTCTCCACCTGTTCGAAGTTTCTATGTGTCTGTGCAACCAGATTGATGTGTGGAAAGTCGCGAATCATGTTTTGGGCTTCGGCGCACAGCTTGTCAATCTTCATCATTTCTTCCTTGATCATATTGACAGTCCGCTGCCCATCTGTTATGCTCGTCATGCCGGATTGGGTGACTTGGAGTTGGTCCTTGAGGCCATGGCGTAGCTGGCCATCGACGGCGGCTTTCTTACGCGTGAACTCGGCCTTGAGAGCGGCAATCTTGTCGAGATCTTCGGGATGTCGGAGTAGCTCTGCGAGCTTAACTGTTGCGGAGTCTATGTCGGCCATTGTGGTGGTGGCGGTCTATGCCCATGAGGGCTCGAAGAGTTGGGAGGGTTGGTCGTCGGGAGCGAGGGTGAATGTCTCAGCACGGAGCCAACTACGCGAGACATAGGTTTGAGGTGTCGCTTAGGACGCGTATTCTGCTCTGCGCCCCTCGATAGAAGCAGTGATTCCGTCGGAAAGGCGGTATATGTTCGATCGCATTGTGTGACTTCAGAGGTTTAGTGGTTCCTCTCCATGATTTAATCGAACTATTGCCAGCTCATAGAAAAGAGTGAATTATGTATGCAGCGGATAAGGTGGAATTGTGAGCCGTGCAAGGGCGTAAGGCGGTGCCAAGACCACCGCCACTTCCCCGCCATAAATCGACAATTCGGCCGGGTTAACTGCTGCACTTTTTTTTGTTGCAGTCACACAACACTCTCCACCACCAGCCAACGCTACCCGCGCCCTACCGACGTTCGCCATGTCTTATTACGACGAGATCGAGATCGAGGATATGCAATATGATCCAACGCTACAAATCTACCACTACCCGTGCCCTTGCGGCGATAAGTTCGAAATCAGCATCGCGGACCTGAGAGATGGCGAGGACGTCGCAGTTTGCCCTAGTTGTAGTCTTATGATTAAGGTTATTTTCGACGTGGTATGCTCAGGTATAAAAGCTATATTTAAAGGTTCAGTGATTAACCCTTGCCGCAGGATGACCTACCAAAGGACGATGGCGCCGGAGGCGCACAACCCATAGCCGTGGCTGCATGAGTTCAATCATGTCACATTCAGCCTTCCAGCGTGCAGCTACTCCGTACAGACCGATCGATCAGAACAGCATCCCACGAATACCACAACCGAAATAAGACGATCATACATGGCTACTCCATGCGCGACCTCCCTGATGTAATAACATTCAGTACCAGCGGAAATGTACGGGTCTACAAGGACGAAAAAGTGGTTTGGATTATAGAACACATGCGACTCGATCACTGTATTCTTCACACCTGGTTCATGGTAGTTGACGGGCTCCATTCTATACATTAAGGAGCATAGAAGCCCTTTCAGGCCAGGGCCTGTTCTATACAGTGAAAGGGATATCCTTTGCTGGGCCACGGGGTATGCGCCAACAAATACGAGGTGGTTCTGTCATTGCTCTATAAGCCATGGTCGGTTTGTGCAGTGCCTGGGGATCAGCCTGCTACACTTTTGCAATTATCTAGTACGAAGCGGGTCAATTTTTAGTGCCCACCCTAAGGGGATGCATTCCCTTTTTCAAAGTATTAGCCAGAGCCTAACGCTCCTCGGGTTAAAGAGTGTATTTTCTTCGATGTACGGAACAGCCTTTGAAAGCACTGCGCTCTTCAGTTTAGAGGTTTGGCAACTGTCCTAGTACTTTATATAATTGAACTCTTTTTTACTGAAACATATTTGCTCTATGCCTTGAAACTAACTCACCTCTTAACATGGGGCAGTATCAGGCTTCGTTCTATACCTTAAAGATAATATACACCTTCTAGACGTTCAAGGTTGAGCTCTATTCTCTACATTAAAGAGAATATACGTCTTTGGCGATGGATCCTTTGCATCAAAACAACGAGCTCCTTTAGGCTTCGTATTGGTGCTGTTATATTTCTACATGGGAACATCAATGTGTGTCCTGCTCATAGTTGAATACATTTCATCTTCATCCGTATCGCTTACACCTCATGAGGCTACTGGTCATGTTCGTCTACAACCACATCAACACCCAATTCCTTCCGCACAAGCTCCGAAAGTGAACTACCATCACGCAAGTATATCCAGTCCCCAACACCGGCGCCTTCCTTCTGATCCATTGATTCGCCCGTCACGACCCAATCGTAACGCTTTGGGCCGGAGATTGGAGAACTGAGCCAGATTTGTTTGTTTGGAGGCTGCTTGTTGAGCACGTATATCCCCTTTGATGCAATGGAGACTTCTAGAACGCCGGCCTGTGATAGAATTAGCCAATGGCCTTGATGAGCTATGTGTAAGGAGATATATACGTACCGCATACTCAACTTCGATATCCTGCCTCTTTTCCTGCTCTTGCTCTAACCTATTCACCAAGCTCTCTAGCCATTCATCTGCCCGCTTATTATATTCCTCGGTTGATATTTCAGTGGCTGTGGTGATGTGCTCGTTGGCTTCACTTTCTTTTGGCGCCGGGTTTTCTGCATCAGGCATGATGCCATTATACGATCTTGACAGATGGAACGACCGAACATAATTCTCTGGGCTATAGTTGACGGCAGCTGCTACCACGGGACGTAGCGACGCTGAATTCCGAAGCGACGTGAGGTTGCTAGCTCTGGAGAGGCTCGTCCTCGCACGGAATGACGTGCGATGAGCGATCCGGGTGAACGATCTAATGCTGACGCTCATGGTAGCGGATTGAGCGTATTGGCGTCAATTTGATGGCAGTAGTTGGAGATGTAAAGAAGGGCGTCGGATCGGAGGTGGGGAAACACCTAGGTCCAGAGTGCAGCAATGTGGATGGTACAATGGGATAATACCTCGCACATAAATGGTCTGGAGCAACGGGAGCTTGGACCACATAGATCCCCTCATTAGCAAATCGGCTAAACCCCGCCATCTCTATGCCTAGGTATCTGTATCTCTCGAAAACATCTACAATCATCACCGCTCCCCCTGGCGCCCTATCAGTAGCCTTTGAGCTCGCAACGCCCATCATGATAAATGCTGTTCTCGTCTTCAACAATGCTGGCCAGCCGCGTCTGACCAAATTTTACACCCAACTTGTATGCAACTATTCCAACGACAATCGCAAAGCCTTCTTGACTCAGCAGCACAACAGGACACAAGTGTGCAGCAACGGCTGATATCGGAAATTTTCACGCTGGTAGCAAACCGCCCCAACTCCTCCTGTAACTTCCTGCCGTGCGTTTGGCCTTCTCCAATACGATACTCCTATTCATTCTAATGTCTCGCTCAGGCTTCCTCCTCTACTTGCCCCTGCTTCAAAGTCTGCCTCGACCAGCCACAACGACACGCCTTCTCTAGTCACCTACCGGCATTATGCAACACTATACTTCATCATCATTTCAACGTCGACCGAATCTCCTCTAGCTCTACTAGACCTCATACAAGTTTTTGTCGAAGCCCTAGACCGTCTTTTCGAAAACGTGTGCGAGCTTGATCTTATCTTCAACTTTGAAACTCTCCATGCCACATTAGCGGAGATGATTGTAGGAGGTGTCGTAGTGGAGACTCAGTTGGATCGGGTTGTGAACGGTGTTAAAGCGCAAGGCAAGGTCGCAAAGAGACCGGTTAACGAGAGTAAGGGCGGACTGAGCCTAGCAGGGTTCGGAAGAGGGGGAGGTGAAGGAGTCTGGGCCGGACGTTGAGAAAGCCAGTGTAAGAAAAGCTTTCATGTGAAATCGCGATTCTGGGGCACCGCGAACGATAGTACTAGTAAGCAGGCAACCCGGCGCCAACCACTTCCAGAGCATCATCCGACTCTACAAGTTGAAATATTCGGTCCGAGAGGAGATCCGAGGAATATGGTTTGCTCTTCGAGAAACTTGACCTCCTTAATTGGCCCATCGAAGAGCATTGTCCTTCTACACTCGGTTCCTAGTTTCAACGGCTTTCCGCTTACGTCTTATACCCTGGATCAGCGTTGTTATATCGCTGGACAACCAGTGTATATTTTGAAATTCTTCATCATCTTCTATAGAAGTCATACTCGATACCCACCGGATAGATCCGGAACTCTCAGAAGGATTCTCTACTCAAAACTTTAGACCATCGGGGCAAGGTTTTCTTGTGCATGTTATTACCCTACTTTTTCCGGTAGGACTTCTACGACATAAATCCTAATTTCCATCAATTAATGTTCAAAATATGTACCATGTTCTCGTTTGTCCAATAGAAGACTGTATACAGCTTATTGGCGATTGAAAGGACGAGGGAGTCTCTTCCCTTCGAAACATCAAACAGCTCATAAGTGCCCTGACAGCCGCTTTAGAGAATTCAAACATGTCCCTGAGTGATAGATTGATCAAATCAGGGATACCGAACTCTTCGCCTGTGGGTGGTGTTATAGCCTTTGTTTGCCTCAGGCAACATAAAGGCGGAGCAACCGGGAAACTTAACTGTCACGGTGGAAAATCCGGGAGGGTAATTTCTTGTCAATTGGCTGATCCTTCTAGAAGAAATACCCTAGCGGTCATAGAAGCTCTTCGCAACGCAGACATTGGCTCGCTTGACCAGAATTAATCTATCTGCCTAATTCGCCTCAATATACAAACCACGCTTGGTTTCAACCTTGTCGAAAGAGTTAACATGTAGGTTTACCTCATACACGTGGCCTGAAGATGTTCCAAAAGATTTATAGGATGGCGTCGAAGAATGATCCCATTCGTGATTTAGATGCGTCTTTTGCCTCCTCGAACATTTGCATCCTCCATCATGCATATTCCCAGTCTCTTCGTGTTATCTCTCTCATTTCTATATTTTTCATTCTATGTTTCTGCAGTTCGAGTGACGGGTGATCACTTCGCATTCGGAGGTGTCAATGATCATTCACTGCAGTATTTGGAGGCCTCGGAGCGAGATGCGGTCATTGAGCGCCTTGTTGCAGCGAATGCTCGTGTGATACGTCTCTTCAGTATGACAACTCTATGCATTTCCCGTTTTGGTTTATGGATACTAAATAAAGCATAGTTCGCGGAACCGAAACACATCCAGATGTACGGCCTGCAGATCCATTGCAATTGG
This sequence comes from Rhytidhysteron rufulum CBS 306.38, assembly GCA_000467735.1. Taxonomy (NCBI): domain Eukaryota; kingdom Fungi; phylum Ascomycota; class Dothideomycetes; order Hysteriales; family Hysteriaceae; genus Rhytidhysteron; species Rhytidhysteron rufulum. The sequence goes on from AJFL01000123.1 coordinate 19,422, forward strand.
GAAGAATAACTACTAATTAAAATATAGCCTGAGACAGACATAGGTGTATGGGATTATTCAGTACTTGATCAATTCGATGATACCCTAGCTGCGATACACCGGATTAGTAAAGGTACGAGTACTGCAATTTTCTAGTGATCATTTCTAACTTACATCGTAGGAAAGATTAAAGTTATCATCGCTCCCCATGATGCACATGCTCTTAGGGCCACCAATGGCGCCGCATGTGATGCGTATTGCAAGAAAACCGGCGGAGCATTCTTAGACTTTTATAGTGATGAAGAATGTATGTAAATTTGGTATCTGGGCTTCCGTATTGCACATATTCGATATTGGTGCACTGACACTTATCTATACAGTCAGACAGCTCTACAAGAATCGATTAAGCACGATGTTCAACGACTACAAATCTAAGAATTTTAATAACGCTTCGTGGAGCACTCTCAACAAAGTCATTATGGTAAGCCCTAATACTTTCGGGGTTTTACTTTTAAGTTCAGGGTGAGTCAGAAGCTAATTCTTGCTTCAGGGAGTCGATCTTCAGAATGAGCCATGGTCAGGCGTTTGGCCCATTGTAGCTGGTGAAGTATGGCTTTGCGAAATAGCAACCCATCTCAAGGATCAAGTCGGTCTTGGTGCCAATGGGATCGCAGTCATAACTGGTGGACTTTCTGGTGCAAATACTATTGGTGGCACACAGAACTTTCCAGATTCTGCATTTAAATGCCCTGCCGTCGATGTGATTGCAATTCACGGGTAATGATTGTCCATTCAAGCGTCAGTGACTTATCTAACGGGTTATAGCTACTATTCTGCCGATGGTGAGAACACTGCCGGTACAGCATGGGTAAATTATCCTCTACAGCTACTATTATTTAAGGCCAAGCTAACATTCAATAGGCAAATATGTTTCTTCCGGGAAATACACTCACAGGTCGAGCATTGGGGAACAAACTTTTACTGGTTGAAGAACTCAGCTATGTTAAGAGCCAGTCTGGTCTCCATTATAAAGAGGCTGATATTTGGGACCAAGGAGCTGCTTTGAATTACCGCGGGATTCCATGGGTATCTTTCCCCATTACTGTTCTCAGTAACCCTTGATAACTGACTCGGTTTCTAGATCTATTCTAGGATCACAACCGGTGACGAAGGATCATCCGGCGATGTGAACGTTTTTCGAGGTCAATACTTTGCCATGGATGCTCTACGAGACGTTCTCGCTCGGGCAGTCACAGCAAGAAGCAACTTTGACTGGTCACGCTTCCTTTCTCCTCCGAAGCGTGTTTCCTCTTCGGAGGAGGTGACATTGAATCCTTATATACCACCTCAAGCACCCTGCACCTTTGGTTGTCTAGGCCATCTTTGCGACTCCCTAGATGGTTGCCAACCCGGATACGTGTGCAAGAACAACATCTGCTCGGTATGTACCCTAGGCTGTCCCGAATACGAGTGCGACAACCACAAAAATCTCTGCCAAGAATCCATGCAATGCGTCGACGGCAGCTGTCAGGCCTGTGACGCACGACAAAGCCTCCCGAAACTCCGAACAGGCGTTGCCAGGGTCGTGGAGATTCGACCCAACCCGAACGACGTAGACGGGACATGCGAGAAAGACCACCCATTCCTCGAGTCTCCCATATGCCGATACTGCGACAAGTCGAAAGGCAATTGTCGTGGATCTCCTTGCGAGAAATTTGCGGATTGTGACGCAGATGAATTTTGCGATTGGGGCCTCTGCAAGCCTTGTGATAAAGGCTGTCTTGGTATGCAGTGTAAGAGTAATCGGGCCTGTAAGAGTGGTCACTGTAATAGCTTTGGGAGGTGCGATTACGTCCCTAAAAAGGCGAAGGGTCCCATGAGGAGGAACGAGTTTCAGGGTAGAAGAGGCCCGGGTTGGAATGTCCCGAGGGAACAGGGTCCGAGTAAACCCAGGGACAACGCTATGAGGATTAACATTCCCAAGGATGAGGTAAAACGAACTGGTGGGCCAGTACCGACTGCTTGATGGATTTCAAGGGGTTGTACCATGGTTTGTGGATGATGAGGCGCGGGTTTCTTGTACTTCGGGGCAAATCGATATATAAACTACAAGCTCTGGATCAATATGACGAATAGGCATTCATGTACAAAGTTGCCACCCCGAACGCACCGTTACATGAACTACTGGACGTTGCAGCAATAACGGTCTCTAAATCCTCCACTAAACCATAAGGGTATTCTTGAAAAGCCTAGTACAATATAAGCAGGTTCTCTCACTAGATTTCTTAGCGTGTTGATGAATGTATATTGTAGGCCCAGACCATACCAGGATTCAGGCTTTATTCGGGGGATCATGGGACCTAACCTTAGCGTATCTTTCACTGTGTATTCCTATAGCTCAAATGATTATACTTTTTCTTTAACGGCTCGAAAAGAGCCCCAGTTAGCAAGACGTAATGGAGTGTATTTTTTTCAAGATATAAACCGGAGATCAACCTTACAGATCTTTAACGAAATACACTCTCATTAATGTATCACAGAACAAAGTTTAATAGGTATGCATCGTCTGTTCAACATAGAAACACAGATGAAATAAGTACCATTACATAGTAATGCTCACTTTACATCGCCATGGCTCCGGCCTCCAAAAAAGGTGAGCCTCCCGACAGAATCCACCAATAACGCACCCTCACACCAAATTTCCAAAAATATCTTTCTCTCAAAAATCGGCACCGAAATTCTCCAACCGAGACGCGGGTCAAAGCAGATCCGACCCTCTTGTGCAACAGAAGGATAGGGAAAATAGCAAAGTCGAGCAACCGCTCAGAAGATCAGCGGGGACAAGATGGACAATTGGCATCCCACAGAAAGCAGAAATCAGGGTCCAGCCAGGGTTGAAACAAGGTTTGGGTGGCAGTGCTCACCCCGCATTTGCCACATGTCGCTTCGAGCAGGTCCCGGCGTTCCGACCAATCAACAATCTAGAAACTTTCGCCACATGGGAACGGACCAATCGTTGCGGAGGTTGTTGTCGCTGTCAAGCCACACATTTCGTAGTCCTTCACAGCCCTGGAGGTGTGACGGTGTAGATCTTGAACTCTGGACTCTGGATTCTTACGCAGGCGGATGCAGGCCGAGTGTCGGTCGATGCAGGGACCGGATGGAATTAAAAGAAGAGCGGTGCCACTTTCTCCTAGGTCTGTTTACTTTCTTGCAGAAGACCATGTCTCCATATCGGTAGCTTCAACGTTGGTCTAAACCTGCTCTCTCCACTACTACTCCACAAATATACTTACACTCGTTTTTCAACTTCATCGTTCTCTTTTACTCTTGAAAATCGAAAAAAAAAAATCATCTTCCTGTCAATTCGCCAAAATGCGCTCTATCTTTTATCTCCTACCCTTTACGCTCGTAGAGGGCATCGTACTACAAACCCAATCTCCTCCACCGTCAACGACCACACCCGCACCAAGCAACCTCCTATTCCTCACCGCCCAAAAAAGGGTCATAGATCCGTAAGCCAGTCCCCTCCATTCCACCACACTCTATCAATCCTAATCAAACCACCAGAATCTCCTTTGCAGACATCCTCTTAACAGCCTTCCCCGAATCTCTCCGTCAAGTAGCAGCAACCAACATCCCGGCAGTCTCTCAAGCCCTATGGTCAGAATTCCTAGATGGGAATAGACCAGAATGGTTCAGAGCATTGCCAACAGATATCCAATCCTATCTAGTGCAGCAATACGGACCAAAAACCGCATCTGCGACCGCAACGGAGAGTTCTAAGTCTGCTTCCTCAGGGACCTCTAAACCCTCTGCGTCTTCGGCAGATCCAACATCTCTTTCATCCGAATTCCAATCTCAATCTCAAGCTTCGTCTTCCTCATCACTCCCAACAACTAAACTCATCACCTCATTCATAACAATATCCCCAACCTCCTCCCTCAACATCCCAAAAGCCTTACCCACATCCACCGCCTCTTCATTTCCCTCTTCCACATCCTCCTCAACCACCCGCTCCGGCCTCCCCACCGCAACGAAAGTCGGCCTGGGCGTCGGAATCCCAGCCGCAGCTCTCGCAATCGGAGCCCTAGTATTCGGCTGCTGCCACCTATCCCGACGAAAGGAGAAAGAAGCGCAAAAAGACCGTCCTCCAACCCCCGCTTTTATAACCTCTTCCTACGATACATCGTACCGAGGCCGCGGCCTCCAAGACGAAATCGACGCCGCGTTGCAGCCTCTGCATGATAAAACGGGAATCATGACGTCAGACCGAGATATCGAGAATGGATCTGGATATCGGGGTCTTCCCACCAGAAATGGCAGTATTGGGAAAGGTAATGGTGGTGGTAGTATCAACGACAACGGCAACACATCCCCCATCTCCCCCGTCATCGCAGCCTTCCACAGTAAGAAAGGTAGACGAGCAGATCGAACCAGTTTCTCAAGTCTCCGCTCCCTACCCGACATCCCCGAACACTCTGAACGCGAGTCTCAAGATGTGACGTCTCCGACCCCACCAGCCAGAAGCCCTCGACGAAGAAGCCTAGTTGAAACAACGCCTGCAGCGGCCGCGGCCGCTACATCCGTCGGCGCTGCAGCGTTCGGGGTAAAGAGGAAGAGAGTTGGAAGTGGTGGGTCTGTGGTACCTAGTTCATTCAACCCATTCAACGCATCCTCATTCAGCAATGGGGGAACGCGATACGAGAAAGTACAACCACATACTGCACACGAGGAAGTCGATATATCTGATCATCATCGGAACCCCTTCGATGACGACGCATACGTCGAAGATTACGGTCCTGAATATCATAGCCAAGGGTATGCGAGTCCGACATCGAATCCTTATCATGGTGGTGGTGGGGCGTACTACCAAGCTTATGAGTGGCCGCTTAGGAATGAGGGATATGGTCCTATGAGGAAGAGTCCGAGCTGGGATAGGGTTTACGAGGGTACGTGACGTTGAGATGTTAATGTGTTATGTCTTTTGGAGTTGAATACCACTGGAGGGAGCGAAATGTCTGGAGTTGTTAGGCGTCCTTATTTATAATGAGGTGTGTTTATGCGTTGTTGATACTTCCGCTACGCATGACTTGGAATCGAGTCGATTCGTTCCCTTTGTTGTATATCCATCTGCAACCCTGTTTAGGGAGTGCCCAGCGTATTAGCTTCTGGGCTCATCTTATTTTTAAATGAATAAATATATTTATCTCAAGTCAACATACGAGCAAATTTGGAATTGGTTGTTCGGTTTATGGGAAATATTATTACTACTAGAATTAATAACTTATACTATTAGGTTTAAAATTCTACTACCAAAACATAACATAAGGTAGCGTATTTTCTTCAACGTATTGTACGAAGCTTGTACAGTATCGTAATACGGGTTTATGAGACAATGTCTGGTTACACATTCTAGAACCTGAAGGAACTCGTTCAATGTGTACGACTGCTCCATTCTATGCCGTGGATGGAACATAAACCTCTTTTAGCTAGGCAGCACTGAGCTTTGTCCTATAGCTTAAGGGACAAGCACCTCCTTACCCAAAGGATTGGAAAAGTGTAACCAAACTAATGCCCAGACACTGCTCAAGGCCGTTTGGCTCAGCGACGTAGGAGATGGTACCCCAATACACGAAACGGGGCACAATGGCTGCACGGAATATGCTGATGCCCTCGGTAATTCGTCCTCAATTCGACTTTAAGATGCCATGCAATAATTTTCCAAACACTCCATGTACTTTATCGGGCCGTTCCTGTACAGTTGTGAAGACCAACGCTGTACTCAGTGCAAAGGCTAAATGCTCTTTCCACCTATTTTCAATCAAGTATCTCCTCGGGAACCACGTGGCAGCTGCTCTTGGCAAAACGAAGAATAATATTTCCATCTGTTTTCTTTTCTGCTGGCTCAAAATGCTCATGCCACAGAGCGCGCATCCACTCAGGACACAGAGCCCACTATCCCACATCTGAGGGGTAATGATTTTTGAAGAAAACAACCTCGGACCTAGACGAGTGCGGGAAAGACACACCCCATAGTAGAAGAGGGAAATGAAGAGGCCAAGAAATGCTGAATTGCGGCTTGCCTCTAGCATCGAGTCCAAAAAGGCCTTCGGTAATTTCAAATTTCTGCTTTGTCGGGATTTGGCTCGCAAGTTACGTACAAGCACGAGGAGCTGCAGTGGACCGTACATTTTTGCAGCAAAAATCCATCCTCGACAAAAACGAATTAAAGCATGCTTTTCGCAGCTCTTTCCACACCCCATATGTACCAACTCACAAGGGACTGGTATGGTCTGCGCGGGATCACCCCACACTTCTGGGAGGTGGTAGTCCTTACACATAGAGCTGAGTAAGGGAGCTATTCCTGTATCCTTTCCGTACATAAAGGTCCCAAAACGGGCATGTCGCAGAGCAAGCAACAAGCGCTGATCTAGTCCGGCAGCGGCTGATATCCAGCGATTGTAGGTCGCTGGTAGGCGTGACGGAGCATAAAACCACGCGTCCATGATTGTTGCAGCAGAAAAACAGAACAAAATTGGCGCTGCGCTTTTTGAAGCTGCTTTGGCAAAGGCGTTGGATGAGCCATTACCCTGGGGCCAGATGTCATCAATGACTACATGGAGGGCGCGAATGACAGCAAATAGTGTCAGATCTATTGTTTTCCCTGCGAGACGAGAAGGTGGAATGCTTTTGGATTCGAAACGATCTTCATTCAGTGGAATCAGGGGTGTTTCTGGAGGTTCTATCCAAGTTCCCTCGTGTGAACTGGATGCCTTGGCATCCAGGTTATGAACGCTGGGCTGGGGAGGGCCATCACGAGGCGTTCGGTTGAGCAACTGGAAAGATACCGAAGCCGAGAGAAGGGCTGCTAGAAATCGAGTTAATCTCTGGATCAACACAGCATCTGTGTGCCTGAGATTTGGGCCGATAGATCGGAATAACAAGATGAGCAAGCTTCTAATAGGTATTTGGAGGAGCGTTGACCCGCCGACAAGCACTCCACAAAAGGATGGGAAATGGTTGAATGATGCAGCTTGCCTGATAATCCTCGTGATCTAAAGAGGGATAGAAAATGATTAGCCTAAAACCACTTGAAGGGATGAAAGGTTTCCCACCCTCTGCGCTGCGATCGCAAGTACGATTCTGCCTCTGGCCGTAGACAGCAGTACACTTCCAAGCCTAGGGCCCGTACTAGATAGGAAACCAAGTGCGTAGGCTCTAAGAAGACTGTGGAGTGAAACATGTCAGCAGGAAACGTGCGATTGGTGCCATGCGTTGGAGGGAGTGTTGTTGGCAGATAGCTAGGTACAGGCAGGCACAGGGTAGGGGCATTCGGAAGGCTTACGGTGCGAAGATGCGCAGATCGGGAGCGCCGATGGTCTTGCTGTGGCCCGATCTCGCCATAACAGGCATGCGGACCAATGCGGCAGGTGGCTACCCGCCCTGAGCTGGTTGACGTAGGAAGGCGTTACTTCTTGGATAGGGAAGCCGAAATGGACGTCTCGTGTGGTCTGATAATAATTCTCGGGGGGGGTGGGGGGAAGCAGTGGTGATGATGGCAGCTTGAAGCAATTGATTAACACTGCCGCGTAGGCAGAGGATGGGCAAATGTCCGAGGGAAAGGAGGTCAAGAATCGATCGTACAATGCTGGCGCTGTAATCGAACGTCTACAAGGTGTCAGCCGCGTGCATGATGGCAATCTGCAGACAAGACAAGCATCAAGCTAGGCACGAGCCGAGGTACATGTACATGCGAAGGAGCTTGTGCTGATTGACGCATGAGGTACGCAGGGTAAGGCTCGTAGTCTGTAGTCTTTATATATCTGCGGGCAAGGTGTGGTTCAGCTCTGATTTACTTCAAGATAGACCTTTCAGTCCATTTAGACGGGATTCTGCTTCATATGCCGAAGAGAAATACACTTCCTCGCGTCAACAACATCGACTCTTTCCTGGGAGGGTAGTGTTGGGCTCAGAAGCCACTGTGGGGAAGAGGCTCAAAGGGGGAAGCCAAGGCCGGGGGAAGTCAGGGGTGAAGGGAAGGAAACCTGGGGAGATTGACCTTGGTGGCATGCAGCCCAAATTGGAGTTCGGGCGGGATTCAAAAGGTGAATGGCCAGTACCCGGAAATCATGCCTTTTTCGCTCCCGCCGACACACCAGGAGGGAGTGGGAGTGGAGGGAAAGGCACAGCGAGGCTCTAGTCCAATAAACGGTGGGGATATCTGGGTGAGATGGTCGGCCCAACGCGAAACCTTGCGCAAATCCTCGTGTCGCTGATTTGTTGTTGCAGCAGAAGGGTGGCTTCTTGGGGCGATGTAGGTTGTGCCTGGGTTCGTTCACGGCCGTTGTCTGTCGATGCCGGCTGACGTCGAGACGAACGTTGCACACGGCCAAACCACGCTCAGACCGCCCAGGCCAATTGCGGGGCCAGCACCTCAGCAGCCTTCCGAGTGCAGCGCATGTGACAATCTTCAACTTTTGGCCTGCACTGGCTCTGGCACCTTTCCCTCAACCCTTCTGCCTCCCATCTCGCCCTCCCGCCACGTCCCTCTGCCCCCGTGAGAGCTCTATCCGGCCCATCCCACGCCCACCTTCACCCGTCCTCGTCTTCGCCCTTCAATCAGACATCGCAACCAATCTCAGACCGCCCTCAGGAGCTCTACACGCCTGCCAATTCCCCCGACCCTCCGCGCTCAACAACATCGCCCTTGAGCAGCCTGCCAGCTATCGACACGCATAAACATCAACAACTCGCCGCACGCCCTCGCAACCCTCATGCCAACCGCCCCTGCGACTCTGGCTGGGCCTCTTCCTCACGTCAATCCTTTGAACGGCCGGCGCATCATCCAAGCCTACAATTCGACACCCTCCCCTCCATCCTCAATCCCCAAAGCGGGAGGCAGCCGGCAGCGGACCATGGTCTGGAAGAATAGCGTTGATTGAGCGTTCCTGACCAAGCGTTATCACCAACACGGAAGAAGATTCTCGTTGGCGGAAGGCCGAGTGGTCGAGGAATCGGGGGATCCTGTGTCCGCCGTCCTTGCACCAGGCCCACCCCGAGATGAGTGCACCACCTCGTGGGTTCGACGACACAGAGGGTGTCGTAGATCGACCATTTGGATGTGGGTATGCTCATTTCCGCAGCCAGCCATACATGTTGGCTGGCCTTTGTACCAGCGTGCTGACAAGACCAGATACCTTCCACTCTACTGATCTCGCCCAAAACCACCCCCCTGCGGCTTCCCGTGAACCAGAAAAGCTAGAGTTTGCTTCAACATGGGAGACAGATCCTCATAACAGCCTTCTTAGTCACCAAGAGTGGCAGGCTCTCGACGATTTCTTCCTCAACCCCGACCAGCATGTTCACCAGAGCTCTTTCTCCCAGGATCAAAGTTTACCAACGGTCCTTGATGTCTTTTCCGGAACAGAGCCAACATACAATGGAAATGAAGCTTTGCCTATCCCTTCCGGGTCTGGAATGCAGGCACCATTGAAAGAGGGCTTTGGGAATATGCCGACCATGCATACTTCTTCACAAGATATGTTGTTTCGCCGGCATACCGAAGGCGATCTTCATGGACAAGGCTTCAATTTTTCCCTTGGGAATCAACTGCCACAGTACCCACGCCCAGGCGCACCCCGCTCCTCCCACCTTGGTGGTGGAGATGTCTTCGACTTATCTCATATGACAGAACCAGAGCGGCCACTAGTAGCACCTGTGCAAGGCGGAATGCATGAACAAATGGCAACCATGCTGCCAAGTCATACTCAAAATAGCTCTATCGATGCTGCTTGGCCTACAGATTTTAGTCAAACGCCGAACCCTCATGTACCACCGCATAGTGAAGCAGATCGGTCAAAGGGAAACCTGAAAAGATCATATACATACGGGACCGATAAGAATTTCATTTCATCTGGATACGTGCCGGATTCAGACAGAGTGACTCATCAAGCCGTGGAGCGAAGGTTAATGCGCGACCTGAGCATTGCCCAACCGACGACAAAACCGCTTATTCCAAGTACCGGTAGTACGCAACCATCGAGTCCTGCTACTCAAGATCTACGGCCCGTACAACGGCGTGCTAATGAGGGACTGGTCGATAACGTCGGTGACGTGAAAAATCAAAGGGAATCAAGCAGACCAGCGAAGAAGCGCAAAGGCAAAAGTACGTCTATGAAATACGAAGAAGAAGAAGAACAACAAGAGTCAATAGCAATGCCGACTGAACCAGTCACTGGGAAGCCTCGCGGTAGAAGAAAATCTGTAGTTGAGAAGAAGAAAGAGAACCTCAGCGAAGAACAGAAACGTACGAATCACATTATTTCAGAACAAAAACGACGCGGTGTCATCAAAGAGGGTTACAACGATCTGCTTCAGATTGTGCCGGGCTTGAAGAATGCTGGCCTGAACAAGGCAGCTGTATTAGCAGAAACATTCAAATTTCTTGAGGAATTAGTGCAGAAGAACCGTGAGTTTGAAATGTTACTTCACGGTTCAGCATCTCCTTCATGATAATTAACTGTAAGTCATGTTCCCGCCCTTTTGCTCTCTGTAGCGTATCTAACATCATGTTTGCAAGGGAGTTCTAGGTGTAGAGGCGCTTGATCATAGACTATGTTTCCTATGCCAGATATGACGAAGGCCTAAAGATGAAGGCATCACTGCTTGCAGACTATAATCGGCGTCCGCACCAGTTGCTAGAGCGCGGTCTGGATAACAACGGGTTCAGTGGTGTCAGCGTAACACATTTTTCGCTATATGGAATCGAGACCGAAGGCGATAGTGATGCCGACCCGTACGTCAAGTTTTGATCCGCTCTTCATGCCCTGGTTGTCTTGGGATTCACAACAGATATAACGGATCATTGCTGAGGCATTTGTTGCTTATTAATACCAGTTTGTAAGGTATATGGCCAATAACTGCGAGGCGTTTTTTTACATAGAATACCATTAATAGCTAATATTAGTTAGACTCGTGTAAAAACATCATCTCTTGTGTGGATCTGAAATGCTTGAAGGAGGTTGTAGCCATGTAGTATATAGGTTGGAGGTGCTAAAGGAGCCTTTATTTTCAAAATCTAAATATTGCAAGCACTTGCTCTTGGGGTGATTTCTTCTGTTTATAATGGATGCATTGCAGTTGAAAGAATGGAATAGATGCAAATAACATATCAAGGCAATGTTATTATGAACATCATTAATCTAAATCCCATAGCTCTAGAACCGCGAGAATGTGGGGTATAATAAAGTGGGAAGTCTGGGGTATACGCATGTGTCAGGAGTAGGACATGTTCATATAGCATCCCTGCGACATCCCGATCCCTAGACACCACCAATGACTTTAGTTTAATAGCGAGATCAAAGGCATGGTGTGAGATGGTGGCGAATAGAAGCTATATCAGCCTTACCCACTTTATCCGAGGTCAGTCACTTTTACCGCCGGTAGTCTTTGCGTTACTGGACCACGCGGGATCGATATTTCCGATATGTAGGTCTCTACTTTCGCTTGATTTACTCCGATGACAGGTATACTGCTATCGGGGGACCGTGTTGTCTGGAACTGGACGCGGAAGTCTGTGGGGTATAATTAGGCACGATCTCAGAGAAGTCACAGCCCAGGCGTTGTCGTTAGATATCGTGAGATAATGGTGTTACTGTGTAGTATGATACATTTTTGGAAGGGCGAAAAATCCCATGCATATCGTGTGCCAACATAGAGGTACCTGGAAAAGCTTGATAACTACGTATCCGAGGAAAGTACCCTGGGCTTCACACAACATGACTGTGTAACCTTACGTGCATATGCAATGATGATTCTTTCTCATGGACTTTAAAGAACAAGTCGTACGATTTTCCATCTACTCAAACCTCTAGCTTTCACTGATCTAATAATCCTTAGAGTGACACTGTTGACAAGAACAGTTCGATCAGCACCAATCAGAACCTAAGATATCAGGAAAACAGAACCGCAGAATCACGGTATTGTTAGATCGTCCTTGTGTATGTATGAAATTGTGGAATATCAATGATATGAGCACAACTTGTACCATTCTGATCCAAATATCACCACACTAGTATATGATGTACATTCCGAATAATACTGAATACCCATCAACCTTCACAACCCACAATCCATATATCTCCTATGCCATATCCAACTACAATTTTCCACTTCCCAGATCACCAGAAGCAAGTTGACCACAGTGAATGTCCACTACTGGGATCCAACATTGATCTTGGCGTTTCCACTGCTATGGTATCCTTCAGTAGCAACAATCATATAGTCGTGTTTACCCAAGTTCAAACCAATCTTAGCCCAAGCATCGAAATGAGCCTGCGTGTTAACAGTTCCGCCAACACGCTTGGAGGTCCGCACAGACCAGTACTGATTGAAGGTCGAAGTACCCTGAATAGAAGGTTGGTTGACACGTTGGGTCTGATAGATATCGTAGGTTCCGCCATCAACGGTGACGGAACCCTTCTTCTGCGCGCCAGTCGAAGGGTTGTAAGTGCCGAAAGTTTCCAGGATGTAGTATTCGACGAGGGGACTGGTGGTCCAACCGTAGATGGAAAGATAGCTGTTCACGCTGGCTCCGTTCCATGTTCCGTTGTAGACGATTGTCTTGGGTCCTCCGGGGTTCCATCCCTTTCCAGCGACAAAGTTCCCAACGTTATTCCATGTGACGCTGTACTCGCCAGCAGGGCCATTGTCGTAGTTCACTGAGCCGGCTCCATCAGTCCAGAAGGAGTAGAAGAAGCCATTGCTAGTGCCAGTGCCAGTTGGAACACCCCTTTGCACAAGCTCATGACTAGGCAAAGCGAAGACGCCCGCAACTGCGGAAAAAGCGAGAAAGAGGGAAGAAAAGGCAACCATGATGCTTGAAGAAGATGATGGTAGGAAGATCACGGATAGAGCACACCCTACCTAGTGGTCGACTCACTTTCCTCTTATACTTTTTGCGAGGTTTGAGATAGATGTTTCTTTTACCTACAAGCCCCTGGTTCTAGGCTAGTCCACCATTTCGGATATCTAGCACGATCGTAGATTGTCCCGGTTTCAACCTAATATACTATATTGTATATTCTGCGGGGTAGGGTATACCCTTGAGTGAGCTTCGCTGCCCGAAAATGGGAAGTCCACTCTTACGAATGGATCGGACGTGATCTCTTCTCGTCTTTGGGTGTCCGAGAAAGTGTCGTGATGCAAAACTCAAGCCCCAATATAAATTTAAATGAGAGGCGTCTAGATTATTTCTTACCCCCTGTCTTACTGCCCCTTGAAACCGAGCTTCCGGCCGATGAGTTGCCATTCTATATTAATTGAATGAGAGGAGATCTACACATGTTTGCCGGTGGCTAATTCAGCTTCATACGCCAGATGATACCATGCGGTCCAAAGGATATAATCGCCGAATTCTTGTCCCGACATCCACGATCACCCTCTGTAGCGAACATGAGCGCATGAGCCCTCTTCTAGATGGGCAGTGGTGGTTTCGGATAGAATATTGATCTCGGAACCATCAAGCGAGGATGGAAACACTTTTCGGAGCTTATGCCAAAATGTTAAATTAATGGGGTACAGTGTAATGCTAGAAGATAGGTTAGTATCAAGACTAAAGGCTTGAAAATATCTTATTCAAACTACTACCCTTCTATCTAAGCTATCCTTCCAGTAGTTTGGTGTCCGTTACTAATCCAACAAACGATTTCCTGGAACCTGATTGGTTCCGGCCAAGCCTAGGCCAAAACTACAGCAAGCATAATTAGGTAATATTCAAGCTCAACTTTTTTATAGCTTGGATATATCCAATGCCATTTATCAAGCTTATACCAATATATCTAGCTTTTAATGTTTGTATTTAGGTATACTATGTCTAGTTTATGTCTAATTATCTCACCACTATTTCCGATATATATAAGAGAAGCATGCAAGTTTGAGTGTAGGAATGACTTTAGTAGCACTTGGTAGACTTTCTTCGGTGCTAAAGGCTGTGTTTATTCAACTAGCAAGTCCCCAAGGACCGGTCACATCGTAAATGGGGTTGACATGGTCTTCTGCAATACGAATTGCGTGACTCGGATGTTGGGAACGAAGGCGACCCCAGGAACGACATAATTATAAATAGATCCCTGATTGAGAAAGTGTACCATGTGGCACCATGTGGGACGAGAAAGCAGTTAAGTTGATTACCAAATGCTCTCATCTTAATACATCTCCCGAATCCCCGACAAGCTTGATGAAATTTCAATTTCCCCAACGAGGCGTAATAATGTGCATGTTTTGATCATGGCCAGTGGTTGGTATGGTTGAGTGTAATGTAAAAGGTCTGGGATAGATGAGTTTAGCGCGTGTGAGAGTAGGATTGAGAGCTCCAGTTTTGAATGCTGGAAAGCGCCGTAATAGAAAGGACTATTGACGACCTGAGTAAATCGGAAGTTGGTAATTGTAAATGAGACACCGATTAGGGTCTCAGCAGCTGGGTTACGGGCAGCCAGGCAGGATAGTTACCAAGCTGGGTTGAGGCTATCTAGGTACGAAGAAAGTACCTAATGGTCGGCAGATTTAGCGGATATTCCAGGTGTGGAATGTTGAAGTCATTGTTTACTTTACTCCCGGGCTTTTGAATTCGACCAGACCTCAAACAATGCTAAAAGTCGTAGGGTGAAATGGTGCAAGGTAGTGATTTTTTCGGGGAATACATGAGGTCTTCCTTGGCTCCGGACAGCCTTTGGTAATGGCGTGCAACCCAGAATATAGCTCCAGGGTGTTTAGTACTGGCCGGTTTTCTGTCTATAGAATGAAAGAGGTCTGGTCCTTGGAACCGTAGGGCTGGTAGTGGCGTATCGCAAATTGAGTCAAGCCTAGCGCAGCTGGTGTGTTGCTCGAGAACCACAGAGACAATGAGGAATTCATGAGCCAGATTACCCACCTACTTGGCCGTATCATTCTCACTGATAGCTTGTAGTCTCTTCAGGGTAAGAAGCGTGTCCTGACTAATGTCTCCACTAACATCAGACACCTTTGCAAATCGGCCGTATCGTAAGTCGCTTAGATCGCCAACAGCCGTATTCATTTCTCTGAGCAGCTTTTCGATTTCGGCTTCTATGGCTGATATTTCTTCTTCGACTTGTGTGCAGGCTTGTTCGATCGCGGGCTTTACGGTTTTCAGCGTATGAGGCGGCGTCTTGATAGAATCTGTTGAGGGCCCGAAGAGCTATGCTTTGTTTTAGCGATTACACAGATAAAAAGATTGAGCACTGGGAATGGTTTACCTCCGCTTCCATCTCGATATCCATGCGTCCAATGCCAGCCAGCTTGTCTGCTTCCGAAGCCTTTCTCAATCTTGAGATAGTCCGTCTCTGCTTCCTGCCCTTCTCCACTTCTACCGAGATGCTGATTTTCACATCGTCGGCGTCTCTGGCCCGTTGCTGTTGAAGCTCGCTGTATAGTTCTTTGACAAGGCGGCTATCCTGATACCGAGCTGGGAAGAGTTCGGTGAACTGACGAAGAGTGACGATGGCCGGTAAAGGCGCCGGGCGGAGCAGGAAGTTCTGGAGAATGGATGCTTCGGAATGCGACATGGTAGCGGTGTAGACTGAAGAGGGCGACAAGAGAGTGGGGATAGGTACGGAGTGGATGGGCAGAATGCGAATGATGTAGAAGCTCGGTGCAGGTGGGAGAAGCTGGGCGACGTCCGACGCGTGCACGCCCTGGTATTGACAATTGACGCGTTGTGGCCAAAGCTTCTAGGCGCGGCCCTGCGTCAAACTCGCATTCACCAGCAATTCTACCAACCTGAAAACGCTATCTCAGTCATCTATTTGGGCTGCCTTCGTCGTCGTTCGGCGTGCTGGAATTGTTAGACTTGCTGTTGCGCACCGTTTAAGCTTCACTTGCCATAGACGCCCCTTCCACTCTCAGCCGCCGCTTCTTTCCCGCTCGACCTCTCCTTTGTCCCCGGGTGACTGACCATCAACTTCGCCATGGCGCCCGCAGCAGCAGAACCAATGTTCAAGAAGGATGAGAAAGCCCTGTGCTTCCATCACGAACTATTATATGAAGCAAAAGTCCTGGACTCTAAGCCCGTTGATCCCAACGATAAACGTAGCTTGTTCCAGTACAAAGTCCACTACAAGGGCTGGAAGAACACGTGAGTGAGAAGCTCCTATTTTCCATCCCATCGTCTCTCCATCACCGCCTCCGGATCTGTTCCATGTCCGCATTTCTCCCACTCTCTCCCCACCTTCTCTCTACCCGCTCCCCACTCCGTCTATCTCTCATCCATCTTTTGTCGATTTTCTGCCCACAATCCGGTCTAGAGGTACTCCTCTCTTTGTTTTACCCCAGCTTCTTCGTCCATTCATCAACCCTTGGAATACTTCAGTTGCATCTCCATCGCGCCGACAACCCGGCACTTTCATGCCCTTGTCTTTCTATCTGCATTTCATGTTGTCTTCGTCATAAGACTAACGTTTCCCTAGCTGGGACGACTGGGTTCCCGAGGATCGACTGCGCAAACTCACGCCAGAAAATCGAGAGCTGGCGAACAGTCTACGACAGCAAATGCTGCAAGCCCAGCGCGAGGCACGGGCGATCCCAGCATCGACCAAAAAGACCGCCAAAGGCTCAAGCCGCGGAAGTGAAGAACGCCAGACCTCAGTTGCTGCCATATCAGGCCAGCGCGGCCAGAAAAGAGGCAGAGACTACGAAATCGAGAAGGTTAGTGAAACGTGCTCTTTAGCTTTGCTGGTGCACTTTACCAGTATGCACCCATTATTTGACATTCCCTCATCACATAACCCTCTTTGTCAGCGTTTAATTAATTGGTGAACAGGAGGATGCATTCCAGAACAAGCGAGCGGTCAGGATATATACTCCAGATAGGCTCAAAAGCTTATTAGTTGATGACTGGGAAAACGTCACCAAAAACCTCCAGCTCGTCCCTTTGCCCGCTAGTAAACCTGCTGGAGTTATCCTTGACGAGTACTACGAGTCCCAGAAATCGTTGCGAAGGGCTGGTAGCGCCGATGCAGATATCCTCGAAGAGGTCGTGCAGGGGATGAAGGAGTATTTCAACAAAAGCCTTGGTAGGATTTTGCTTTACCGATTCGAACGGGAGCAGTTTCAAGATGTCCATGCCCAAATAGAATCTCCCACGAGCGACCTGGCTGGCAAAAGTCTAGTGGATGTGTATGGTGGTCAACACCTTCTTAGGCTTTTTGGTATGTATAAACGTTGTCGTTACGACTGATGGCCCGTCGCGCTAACTAAGAATGTAGTCTCTATGCCGGAACTCATTGCACAAACTAACATGGATAATCAATCAGTCACCCGCCTCCGTCAAGAACTTACCGATATGCTCAACTGGTTATCTAAGGATGCAAATGTTGGTACTTATTTTCCAATGGAATACGAAAGCCCTGGTCAACCATATGTTGATAAGATTCGCGGGAACAATTAGAACCCACGCTGAAATTCCAAGAGGCCGCTACTAGCTGGCTTTAACCTTTGCAGCCATTATTCATTCAAGGGTCGTGGGTCAAATCATGGTGTTTAGGAGTTTCCTCGGTGGCCGGATGGACGGATACAGTTGTGGTTGGGAATAAGCCGGGAACACCGCCATTGAGAAGGCTTTTTCATTCTCTCTCACCAACATCAACTATCTAGCAATTTATAATACCTCAACTCTTATCAACGTGCTCGGTGGTTCGTCGGGAATACGTGTTTTCTGTACTTTAATTCGCTTGCCCTACAGGGCTATTCACCTCAACTTCCTCGCTAGATCGCCTTGAAGCTTCAGGTCGGCGGTGACTTCTCAATGAGAGAATCAAGACTGGTCGTTGTTGAACAGCGAGTACATACAAAGGTAATGGATGATTTCAGAGTGCGCAATGTCCACGAAGAAATACGACAAATCTTACATCCTATTGGTCCAAGCAGATAAGATGATAGCGTTGCGGCATTATCGAATTGCGCTAAAACTCAACGTCGACCTTGGAACATCCAGTTTTTGGAATTGGGAACATGATACCTCGACTACCTCATCACTATTAACAATGGACCCTAACTATACAAACACTTCCCTACCGCGCCACGTTTCAGGTTGTTCAGCCTTGTAGAGGCCAATGGAGCTAGTCGCATACACAAGTCATTTTCGTGTAGCTCTTCCAGCAAGCTCGAAGGTCGTACCCGCGACGGGGCTGGGTGAACATGTTACCTCTATCCGCTGAATCCTGGATATGGTATTCCGTGGTGATATGCGTTGGTATCTCTCGATTTGTTTCACGCACCCTCCATTTCGGATCGATTAATCGGCTCCAGATTGACGACTGGATCATGGCTGTTGGATTATCGTGGTACACCGTGCTCATAGTGTGTATCAACATTGTAAACAGTACACGCTCCAATCTCCTAGAACCAGGCTTCGATATCGAGAAGCTTACGGCTAAGGAAATTGACGCACGCGAATATGGGAGTAAGATGATTTTGGTCGTGGAACAGTCCCAGTGCGTGATTATTTGGCTGGCGAAGGCTTGTATACTGATTATGTATTATCGCCTTACGTACGTCTGCAAGCCCCCTTTCTTAATCTCTCATGGTGTGTTTTGGTTGCTTACTAATGGGTTGGATCTTTAGTGTTGCCTTGAGAGAGAATATTGTCATTAAGATTTTGGCTGGATATGTTTTGTTTGGGTTTGTCTTCATGGAGATATTCTACCTTACGGTGTGGTGCAGGTTTGTGCTCTCCATTC
The DNA here is from genome assembly GCA_000467735.1 of Rhytidhysteron rufulum CBS 306.38. Lineage (NCBI taxonomy): Eukaryota > Fungi > Ascomycota > Dothideomycetes > Hysteriales > Hysteriaceae > Rhytidhysteron > Rhytidhysteron rufulum. The sequence goes on from AJFL01000123.1 coordinate 38,156, forward strand.
TACAAAGTTCTCCACTGTTTCTGACAATGTGCTGCTTATAGACCGTTTCGTAACTACTGGGCAGTACCTACTCCGAATAGTATTAAGCCTTTATCGTTATTGCGTGCGTAGACTGACTAAATGCAGTCCAGTGTAACGCTGCAACACACCATCTCATCACCAATGCCGTTTTCAATCTTTCATCCGACCTTGCCATATTGATCGTAGCTTTGCAAATGCTGATTCGCAGTACACTTCCGATTCACAAAAAATTAATACTGAGTTGCATATTTGGTCTCGGAGTTTTTGTTGTACGTATCTTTGCCCTCTGCTTTCACTTTAGCAAGATTTACTGAACCTACCCAGATACTTGCCGCGGTACTTAACAAATATTATTCATTTACTGAACCGTTCGGCGGACTCTGGACATTCTGGTATGTGCATCGTAAATCTTGAGGTATACATCCTGACATATTATATTAGGTATGTCCGCGAGTCAAGTACCGCGCTGTTAGTCGCCAACCTACCCTTCACTTGGACTCTACTGAGGCGTATCTTTAATTTACGTGCCTTCAACAGCCATGGGCCTACATCGAATTCTAGCAATCCACCACGAACTTCTTGGACTGAAGGGTCGCACAGAGATTCTGAACCTTCAAGAAATGTAGGCATTGATGCCCCAGTATCTCCTACTTGGCGGGACCGCGAAATGTATGGAAGAGCAGATAAAGAGGCGCTCTCGACGGATGGTCTAGATAGAGATGATGATGGCAGCCTTGGTCGAACCGATGACGTTCACATGGAAGGGCCCTCACGGGTTCAAAATGGAAGTGTATGAAGATAATGGATGGAATTGCTTACTGCATCTTTTCAGGTTGTTTTTATCAACATAATTCAACAACCTTTAATAGTTCATCTAGTCGCAGCTTTGGCTGGTGCTAGAGCATTAGATCTTTTACTCAAAATAGCCCATTTATGGCATGCGCTCTTACCTTAATAGCAGGACACAGGTCAGCTAGTATTTAATATATAATTTGCTTGCAGTTCATTCAATGCTGTTGGCTCCCTCGACTACAGCTTTCTCCAGAACGTCCAAAGCCCATTGTAGGCACCGGGTCATACTGCCCTCGGCTTCTTTAGACATTCCGTTAACACCGATCCTATTGCAAACCTCAGAATCTAGTTCAGCTTGCACGTCTCCATTTTCAAATAGAAAAGCATGGTCTTTTACGTAATTGGGCCACACGATGCGGTCCACGTAGCCTGGAGGGTCTTCCCAGAAGCCTTCTAGGGTGACATAACCACTTCTTGCCTCACGCCTTTGCTTAGCAACGTCGTACGAGGTGCGTAGGAAAAGTTTGACATCGAAGAGCTCCCTGATAGCAGCCATAGAATCCGGGAAAAGCAGGAAACCGTCTATGATGGCAATAGGACCACTGTAGCTATCCACCGTTGCCCAACCAGCGACGCGCATTTTACACTGCGCAATGAATGCGGGGTCGACTCCATGGTTACCAACGGCGTTTTGGTCTTCTTTAGAGACTAGATCCGGTGGTAGGTTGCCGTGGGCTTTGATGTATTCAAGGGTAGAGTGAAAGGCGTCAAGGTCGAGAGATTCCAGACAGTCCCAGTCCTGGATGCCATCTTTGATGGGGATCTGTGTATCTGGGAGGTAGAAGTCATCGAGGTGGAGAATAAAGGTCTTGGGCAAGATGTCGCGCAGCAGGCGTGAGAGGGTGGTTTTGCCGGAGGAGGAGGGCCCGGAAATGCCAACGAGCAGTGCTTTGGACGGTTGGTTGGAGGCCATGACGAGAGAGGACGTGGGTGATTGTTTGCTTGATACACTGTGGGGCTCTGTGCGCCCAGTAGCTGTCGACGTCAGGGCTGTGGAGCGGGCGACAGAAGTGGTTTATTTTTATGGTGGAAGCTTGGGGCCAAAGGCGGACCGGGCTGCCGTAGTACTCTTTTTTTGCGGGATGGATGGATCCATTCAACCTCGAAATCTTGGCCAAGCATATGCATCCATGTTTGCTCACTCACCCAACTTCACTTCACGCCTCTTCCTTTTCCTTTATCTTGCGCCCTTTCCGACCCTCTCACATACCCTACCGGTACATCCCACCTATCGATTGCGCTAAGTTGGCCGCCTATCCTCGACAATACCATATCCGTGGACACGGTTTCATGCCCATCTATAGCGCCGTTATAGCTGTGAGCTTGCTGGCCGAATAGAATACCCACCACCTGCGCAACACCATCCGCTCCCCGGAACCAACATGGAACCCTCTCCTCTCACGCAGGACACCCGCCCCGAGGCTTTCCAGCCCAAAATAGTACGGCTCTACGAGACCCTGTTCAATGTTCGTTGCAATACCTCCAATTCCTGGGCGATGATGGGCTGAGTGGACACAGGAGGACGATGAAGAGCATACCTTATCGGAGGGGTTTTGGGAAGAGTTCTTCCTCCTCAAGCCAGACCCTGCTAGTCTCAACCGAGTATTGGGAAAGTTGAGCGCCGACGACGTGTTGCAATTGCAGGTAAACCACCCCAGCCTATGGACTCGAAGACCCGACCATCTAACGAGTCCTAGTCCCATTCGCAAGAATTGTTTCGAAGGGCCATTGCTCGTGTGAATCAACGCTCTGCTCCTTCCGACGAAATTGCGCTTGATGTAGGGCCTGTCCGTCTTCCAGATATGACATTCGACTTACAATTTAGACCTTGACCAGCTTCCTAGAGGCCGTCCTCGGCAAGAAATATACCAATCGTAGTTCAGATGTCATATCTGTACTTACCGGCCTTCACGATGCCGACCTTGTTATGTCGGAATTCGTTGCGTCTCTAGATAACGTTATTCGAGGCGGTCGAAATTGTACGTTGGCCTAAACCGGCTGGTCGCTTCTTGGATATTAACCTTCCAACAGGCAATCTCAGACTCAAAGCTGTTCGGACAGCTCTATCGGTTACAGCTGGTGCTTATAATACCGGGCTTTTGTCGTACTTTACTCACAGGGATCTATTTCCCTCACTGATGAAGGTTTGCTTATCAAGTACCAGTCTATAGCAACCACTAACATTTATAGTACACGCAAGATTGCGAGAATAGCTCTGAGATTCTCCCCGCCTTCTACTTGTTGGGACTGCTGGCCAACTACAACAAGTTTGAATTCCAAAACCCGTACCGGTTGCGACTTGATGACTTCGTGAACGAAACCATCATCCGTAAGCTCATCCACTGTCTCGGGACGACTTGTTCGACTATTCGAGACGAGTATGTCGCAGTACAAGAGGATCAACCGGAAGGATGGACCCTAAGTAACACGCTAAGTTACATCGGCCTTGGTGCGTTAACACCTGGCTCAAGACCATCAACACCGACACCAACCGTGGAGGAAGCCGGGGCACTTTTTGCTGCCTTGTGAGCCATTCTTATCTCTCTTTCACTCAATTGCTATGGACTAACAAAATGACCAGGCCAGGCCCAGAGTGTGGCATTTTACTCTCAACATATGACTTTGTGAACGCTAACAAGGTCTTTTGTTTCAACCTTGCAACGACACCGGCACCTACGAAGGGTGAAAGCCCACCGTTGGGTTCATTCTTGTCCCTCACTTCATATCTATTTCAACATGCACACCGCTCATCACGAACTTCCATGTACACGTACATGAGCCTTTTCATCCTACAGATTCTCGTCGAAGACCAGGCTTTAGCCAAGCGGATATGTAGTGATGAGATCAAATTCCCAGTAAGACTGTGCCGTCAACGACAACCCTACTTGCCCCTTGTCAGAGGTGACCGTATCGCTGCCACTGTTGTCATTGATATCATGATTGATGGCATCAACCATAACCTTCGCCGAAGGCTCGATATCGACTTCTATATGTGAGTTCATGGTCACATTCTAATAGAGAAGCCTTGCTGATTGTATAGCCTTTGTCTTGGCATCTTGCTGAGACTAGTATCCTTCTTAAGCAGAACTCGGACCCGCATTGGTATGTATTGATACTTGTTTCTGCTCGTATCTGAACTTTGCTGACATTTATAAGCTTTCCATTGGTCAGAAGTGTGGCGGAGTTTGCTATCATTCTTCCGTTTCTTATCGACTTATGCCGACGATGTCAAGAACCTCCCGCGATGCGATGAAATGATTAACGACCTGGTGAATCTGGTAGCCTTCTCTCTATCCAACGGGGAATACTTTCTTCCCGACCCAGCATCATACGACGATCTTTTCTACAAACTAGTCGAGACCGGAACCATCCTAACGAAGTTCCGAGACGTCTTTGGACTTTCCAGCCCGCCTAACACGACAAACTCCATGGACACATTAATCAGCGTATCATCCCACTACCACAGTCTTCTTCAAGGCGAAGGTCGGGCAAAAAGCAAGAATCTCAGTCCAAGGGAAGTAAGCAAGGTGATCAAGCAAGGTTACGACACGCTCTCCATCCAAGCGAAAGAAGGACTAGATCACTGGCACAAGTTCCGTGAAGCAGACGCAAAGAATATGTTGAAGAAGGTTGCGAGGGTTGCTATAGAGGATGCGAAAGTCTTGATTGAGAAATGAAGACTCTTCTTTCATTTCTCAATGTTATATAAACATTCATTCATGGACTTGAATCCTTGATACCCAGATTAGTTCTTGTAATTTAGTGGAGTTATTTTGGAACGTGTCAACTTCCTTGGCTGTCTACCAACCTCAATTTAGACATCATTGTGCCTTTAGAACCCTTTGCAGCTTCGATAAACGAAATCTCTAATGTGCACTCAGTTCCCACTTCTACATATCCACATTAGCGACTGCTAACCAACTCTCGACGTTACTTCAGTAATTGCTACCACGAAGTTTTATCTTGCCTTGGGTTCCATAATGTTGAGTCTTAATGAGCCCTTAAAGCTGCATATATATGACATATAGGATTTTGTGTTATGTACACATGGTATTTGTACATATAGTAGGCGCAAACTACAACTATATATGATCCTCCGTCCCTATATACTTCCAATACCCAAGGGCACAATGTACATGTTGTACATATATGAATGTATATACAGTTCAAGGTTCAAGATTTATTGCCTCGTGGAATCGAACACCCTTCCTATGCACACTTGGGCACCTAACCATTATGTCAATCTACTGTGTTGAAGGGAATGAAGTTATAGTGACCACACGAGACTCCTTAACGCCTATTGCTTGGGGAAGCAAGGGCTGTGTCAGGGACTATTGTCTATAAGCCGAATCGAATTTGCGTCTATAAGACGCTTGGGAATTTTCACTACGCAAGACTGGCCTTCTATCGAAGTCGTCGAGGGTCCTGCCCGCACGAACCCCCGGGGTATCGTGCTACTCAATCGGTCAGGCAACCAAAAAGCTGGAGGGTCCCCTGACAGGCTCGTAAGTGACTTATCCATACGGATATTTCCAAGGTTACGTGCAACCTACCTATAGACTGCCTAGGTAGCTTATTCAAAAACTAGGCATTGAACATGTGCATGGCTCAATGGATGTATGCCTTCTACGGCTTGCACAAAATAGTTCGTGGGTGCTTTCAACCAGCATCGGCATGCCCACTGGTACCATGATTCCCATGACTTCCACTCAAATGGAAGATCTTCTTAACACTGTCCATACCCTTCTTCACATGTGGATGATGGGCTAAGAAGTGTTCTTCACTAGGCTCCCCATTAACCCTACCCACGCCCCTCTCAAGTCTTAATCCCGCAAGCGCAGCCTTTTTCCTCCCGGCCAGCGGATCGAACGCGGCTGGTTTTGGGGGCCACTCCCCATTATCCTTCCAACCCTGCACAAGCGCTTTTGTCATGTCGGACAGATTGATAGGCACGGAAGGCGTTCGTGCAGAGACGACAACTTTGTTATAGATTTCTGGGTATAGTTTCGGTGTTATGGATGTTCGGATTGGGTTGTCGTGGAGGAGTGGCTTCGCTACAGGAACTAGGGCTTCGAGCTGCTCATTCGAATCCACCACATCCGACATGCTCTTGTCTGCATCGGCATCAGACGTAGAAGCTCCGTTTGTCTCCGACTGTGGCATCGAATCATGCCCATTCGCACTTGAGCTTGGAGCTGCAACGGCGCCTGTCCAGACATTCCGCCTCTCTACAAACATAGCCAGCCCTTCATTCCAAGCCATTTCATCTTCCAGAGCTCGCTTTCGCTTTCGCTTCCTCCGTATTGCTTTGTCCTCGATAGCTACGGCTACTGCATCTGGGGAGTCAAACTTGTACGGGTCTGCGCTGGCATCAGCTTCGGCCTCAACTTCTGAGGGAGTCTCTGTGCCATAGCTACGTTCACGGAATTCGGTGGCTTGGTCGGCTTCGGTGGTGGGAGGGGGCGGGGGAGCGGAGGGCCAATCCCAATCGTTGCGGATGTGGGCGTCGAGGAATTTGCGGGCAGTTCGGGCAGCAGAGGTGTTGTTGTCCATGGGTTGCTCAGGTTACTGTGAGGTAGAAGATAATAAGGATGGCGGGGGGTGGAGATAGAGAGGGCGGAGGAGAGCGGTGGGGAGGAGGAGGACAAGGAGGACAAGGAGGAGGAGAAAAGCAGGAAACAGCGGCGAGCCAGGAATTAGATGCAGACCTCTCGTAGCTAACTCGCCATGGTGGAGGCTCCGGGCCTGGAATTCCCCAGGACGTCACCGGCCCCTCGCTTGCATAGAATAGCCGATGCGGACTAGAGCACGTGGACGCATTCACATGACCACCACAATCCTCCAACCTGCACACTATTTCATTATCGAAGATCGGGGTATATATATATGCTAACATCTATAAAACATCCTTTGCATCGTCATCTCTCTTGCCTCTGCTGAGTGTCGTGACAAGCCCATCCCAAAAATCAAAACGCCATGCTAAAATTACCTAGGCAATGGGACGCCTGCAAACATGCCGCTGTAATCACCCAATGCTTTATACAACCACGAGCGAAGTATGACCAATGCTTCTTTGACTGATGTCACTGTGGCCTGCTCCATCAATCCTCTCGATGATCTGATGAAGACCTTCCACAGCTTCAAGCACCCTCGCTTGCTCTTCCTCCAGCGTCCCCAAATCTGTCACCACTTGTTTGTTTATACCGTATCTTGAGATGAAGTAATGCTCTCCCCGTTCATTCCATATATGCTTGACCGTTTCTCTCAACTCTTTTCTGCAGAATGATGCCAAGTCATCGAACGTTCTGTCTGGAGCCTCGTCCGTATCATAGACTGGTATCGAAGATGGTTCCACACCATGAATGCTTTCCGCGACGAACATTGCGAACGTCTCGAAATATCTAACTAGTGGCGCAATATCCTTCGTTTGCTGTGTGCGGCACTGAATGTACTCTAACAGTGGTAGGATTGTTGTAACAGCGGTGAAAAGGAACGTAAGCACACGCAAAATGTAAGGCCTCTTCAGTGCCTCAGTGTACTGGACGAGTCCAGCAGTCTTTGAAATAAACGTATTCAAGATGTTGTAAGCCATTGCCCTCGTTGATTCAGCGCTTGCAGGATCAGTGACGCTGAAATTGTAGAGCAGGTCATGGAAACTGCAGCTTAATGTCTGTAAGATCGGCGTCGTTATGATCGACCCGATTGTAGAATCAAACGCTGCCTCAATATAGACCGGAAATATTCCCAGCAAGAGGACGCGGCGAAGCGTAGGTTTTGAGATACTTCCTGATTCGTACATATCCGACATAGCTCGGGAAAATTGGTCCACTAGGTAGTCTCGTCCGTCATCTACGGCTGCCCGTTCTAGGACAGACAGGATGTAGGAAGCTAACCGCTTGGGAACACCTGCATCTGATGATAGGTTGAGTGCGTAATTGCCTAACTTGCCGACAACATACATTGGATCTGTAGTCGGCAAGGGGAAGGCGTTAGAATCGGTGAAGAAGTTATCAATGTGGCAGATATCGGATGCGTATTGCTGCAAAAAATGGACAACTTTTTGAACGAAATCAGTATAGGCTCCGGTGATCGCTGTTCCTCGCTGAAGTTCTTGATAATTTGTTTTCATCACCAACATCAGCCTTTTGAGCATTCCTCCGTATTCAATCCGTAATTCATCAGCGTTTTCACTCGCAGCTGATTCAATGGCGTCCCGCATGTTGGCAAGCACGCTGGAGATCAACGCCAGCCGTCGCTCGCGGAAAGTGGTACGAGTGATATTAACTTGACCAGTTTGAGGATCCCGTAAAAAGGGTAAGTTAACTAGAAGCGGGTTATTGGGGTCTGAATTTATCAACTTCGTCGTCAATCGATCTTGGAACCTCAAAACTGATTCCCGTTCCACTAAACACATCAGCCAGGCAGTTATGAAGTCATTTTGGTATTGACTATAGACATCTCGGTCGCTGTTCAAGACTGATGCCATGAAATATGCTTTGAACTTGCGGGTTTGTTCCGTATCCCGAAGCTGATGCCACGATGTTGGGCTGTACTCATTTAGGTAGTCGCCCCACAATCTTGTCTGAGAATGGATTCGATTCTGCGCGACAGCTACCCACACATCAACACATTGCATGAGAAAAGTGTCTTCAGGTGAGCGTTCCGCTCCAAAGGCATTGGAAAGTAGACGCCACAGTGCAGAATGGATAAACCCAAGATGATCTGCTGTATCTGCGGATGCGAAATTATCTCTGGTGGGTGTCTGATCGTCTTCGATATCGTCTAGATCTGGAAACTCGCCATAATCTTGGCTTTCTTCGCTAGTTTGCTGGGTGGTGTTTTCCCGATTCTCTGGCCCTTTCCGGGACACAGAATAACGCTTGAAAATCGACAGTGCCTCGACAACGACGGATTGCATACGGTTATCCTTTGCATTAAAAAGATCTAGTACATCAACTGCACCAGAATCCTTCAAGAACCTCTCGATAATGTCCTCGTCGCTGCTGGCTTTGATGGCGTCGGCCATACCTGCAACGGCGTCTCGCAGCGTAGCAAGAACCTTAGTTTGGTTCCTTTGAATCGTTGATTCCAACATTTCAGATGTGAGGCCACCCGGCTCTGCAACCTCTGCAGCTTGGAATTGGGTTTCTGCTTCGGATCTGGCAAGGCGGTATTGCGCTATTGATTGGCGTACAATCTCCCGGTACCATGATGCAAATGGCTCGAGTGAACTATACGGTTCATTGGTGGAGATCTGAAATTTTGCAAGATGGGCCCATGAACGAACACTCAATCGGCAAGCTTCTCGGTGAGATGTTTCGTGCTGAACAAGTCCCCGAATGGAATCGAGCCGAGGGCGGCTTGGTGGTGGGGATGCCCAGTAGAGGGTGCACAGCAAATCATGGTGATTACGCAGTGCGTCGAGGTCTTCTTGCCTGATGTCCTCCTCCTTTCGATATGTGCGGCCATGATTCGGAATGAATCGCCAGACAATGCTTCGGACTTTCTTTTCGGAGTGAACGTCTCTAATACCACGAATGCCACAAGCCAAACTTTTAAGGAAGATATGAAAAGACGAATCACTAGGTTCCACTTCCAGGGAAGGTGCCTTTGCCAGATCTTCTAGAAACTGTGGGGAGCCTTTGCTTTCCTCGTGCCGTAATTGTCGAAGACCGTGCTGGGCAAAGAAATCAAATATAACACCAAGGACCGTCTCTGATTTCTTCCAACCCCATTTGCTCATAAGAAGATGGCATCTCCATATCGTGGTTCGAATATACTCATTCAAGGATGTGCCACGTTGGTTCGACGTTGCAGAGTACAAGAAGAGAACTCGACTAACCGCAGCCTTGACGAAGCCCCAATTCTCCATCTCTACGGAGTGTCGTTTGCCGATTTGTAGGATCCCTATGGAGTCGAATTCAACGAACGGAAGTATTGTGAAGGTCTTCAGCCAAACCCGCTCAAAAGTCGATAGGTGCACAGTGTTAGAGAGCCCACTTGATAGTTCATTGCTGACAACGTCCCAGAAGTTATTTTCGGCCATATCGCATAGAGCTAGAGCCTGCATAGTAACTACTATGCATTCAACAAACGCTTTGTCGCTATGAATACCGCGTTCACGGAGTTCATGATGCCTGCTTTGCTCGAGGGTTCTTTCAAATTCTGAAATCCCGCTACGCAGAAATGCTTTTACAACATGCTTAGCAACCCTTTTCATGAACGCAGTTGCACTTATCCTGGCAGCGTTCTTAATGCTATAGTGCTGTGCTATTTGCACCAGTCTGGATGTGAGGACAAGAATATATGTATAAGGATGGATTAGTTGATATTCCAACTCTGAACAGGATTTTCCACTGGATATCGCCGTATTCTCCATTGTTATGAGGTTGTTGAAAATGAGTTCCAGGAGGTCACCACCTTTAGCGATGAATGCGCGACGGTCTATAGGATCAATAAAGGATAGAGATTTCGAGACATAGTCAATGAAGGATCGCAGGAAGCCCGAGGTATTGGAGACAGTTTTGACTATGATATTTTCCTCAATGTTCATGGATATCTGCAAATTTTGCTGCTCTATTGGCGCCCAATTGTCATGTATGCCTGATATAAGGTCTGAGGAGACGTCCTCAGTCCAAGGGCCGCACCTAAGACTTGCATCATTCACCGAGACAATGCAGGTTCCACACGGTACATCAAGGTCTCTTTTAGCGTTTATCAGGAAGTCTTTGAAGGCTCCGCTGCCAAGGAATGTTGACGAGTGGAAAAAAGTTCCAATACTGAAAGGGAAACAATCAAAATCCTTCGAATAGCGACTTCCATAAGGACCAAGACCTAGCAGCACCGGTTGTTCAGATATAGTGATAGGTTCTGGAATGCTCTCTTCCATAGAACTTGGAAGAGGAGGGTCGCTTGGCTGTCTATACTCTCGGGCCTCAGTATCGATTCTGCGAGCAGGTCGTTTCCGTATCAGACGAGGCCGCCGTGGTTCTGATTCTTTCGAAATATCTTTTTCATCTCCAGTCAAGTCCGTAGTGACGTTCCGAGCCAATGCATCATCATCAGCAAGAAACCTGGCCAGTTGAGGATTTATCGTTGATGGATTACTGCTTCCTTGGAGCATGAATTGACGCTCGGCACTTCTCAGACCGTTCGCGAATGCTGGCTTGGGGTGGTTTAAGTTGTAGTCCACTTCGAGTCCTTCTAATTGCGCGGTTCGATATGGGGCTGGCTTCGCCGGAGCTCGCCTTACACTCCGTACTACATGCGATGCTGCAATAGGCTTTTGTGGTGATTGAGCTGAGTTTATTGTTTCATGGGCATCAAAATGCGAGGGATGGAGTTTACTCTGTCGAAGTCGCGGTTCCGTCGTTTTGGCAGACACTCGTTTCGGAGCAGGACTGGGGTGCGTATGGTCCGGCGTTATCTTGTTGAAAGGCCAATGCACATTGTTCCTTAGTTGTGCCGCTTGTTGATTCACTACACGATCAACAAGGGGTTGGCGTTGTCTTTCATTGTGACCTGGTTCGTTGACCTGAGAAGGCGCTAGAGTTCCTTCTCTCCATAAACGAAGAGGTATATTCGCATCCTCAGTGTCCGCATGAGTTTGCAACCTAATATGCTTAGCACTAGGGCTATGCCGTCCTCGATCAGACCTTCGACGAGACTGCCTTGCCGCTACCCTGATGAATTGCGGCACATCACGCGGTTTCTCGGAACGCATCAATTCAGAGTCAAGGATGCTCAGAGCGGGGGCAGACGATTTGCGTGGTTTTCTGGAACGTGGGTTTGCTCCCAGTGCGGTGTAACTCGGTCTAGATTCATTTGAGAGTCCGCCATGTCCCGACTTGAGCCGTTTCCTTGATAGGCCAAAACTATCTGGTAGTTTTTGTTGGCGTTTTCGATTTCTCGGACGCACAGTCGACTGTCTGGATCGTGAAGGGCCCATGAAATCAATCTCATCATGTTCCATATCGTCCAGTGTGTCGTTAATCCCAACGTGCATAAAACTAGAGGCCATAGAGGATGGATATTGGGGCTTCTGAACAGCCGAGGGAGTCTTCTCTCCGGGTATGCCATTGTCATCGTCGGACTCATCGGATATTGTAATGGCTTCATTAGCATGAGTGCGGATGGGTGACCGGGAAGGCGTGTTTCTTGACGATCTTGAGGTTATTTGAGCAACACCTCGTACGGCCTGCGTTTTATTTGGAGATGACTGGCGACGATGCGAGAGCGATGTTTGCTTCTTTTTCTGTGCTTGCAGATCGAGCCTTAACCATGAAGCAGGCAGGACACCCCGTATCCGTTTTCCTGCCTTTTTCAATTGCACGGTGTCATTCTTGTCAGAACTCGTCCCTTGGGAGTCCGAATCTGAAGGTGAATCTTCGCTGGAGCTAAATTCGACGCTTAGGGGAGGGAGTCTTCGAACCCTAGATGTCTGGGGCGGGCTATCATCATCATCTGATGATATAATAGCTGGAAGGCTGCGGGATGGTCGAGCTTCAGATGACGTGATTGGAGTGGGCAGTTGGCCAGGTCGATCTTTACCTGGATTACCGATGGAATGGAAACGTTTAAATCGTGCCAGTTCCGGTGGGCTACTCGAAAGTCGAGGTGATGGAGGAATATCTAACACATCTTCTTGATTCACATTGACCTGGAGTGGCGTGGTGCTTATATCCTGATTGGTTCTATCAGTACGAGTCTGCTTGGGACGAGATAGATGAGACAGTTTTCGTCTTTTGGTGTCTATCTGCACATCCTTGTGAATATGTTGCTGGGGTTCGGTAACATCTTCCGTAATTTGTCGGCCAGTACCACTTGCAGTAGATGAGGGAGATAGCCGCACAGGGCTGCTGGACGGGCCGCGACGATCAGGTACAAATTCCTGTGTTTCCGTGTCCAAGGGATCATGCCTGTGTTGAGACTCATCTGCGGCAATACGAATTGGTCGAATACCTCGAGACTTCAAGCTCTGTCGATATAATTCCCCCTCAAGAAGGTAAGGATGCAACTGAATAGGGTTCCTTCGCCTGAAACTGCGACCACGATATTCTTGCTCTGCTTGATCTGCGGGAGGCTGAAAATTTCCGGGCCTGGTTATCACAACTTCCACATGGTATTTGGGCCTTGGTTGACTGGTAGAGGGAGGTATTGGAAGCTCTTCTACGTGTTCGTCCTCATTTTCCACGTCCGCCGATGTAAGAGAGCTGAGCGACGATGATGAAGGGGTTCTTTGTAGAATGGGTTGTCCATCCGGCTTCGAAAGGATTTGAACTTCTGGCTCAGCATTGTCCTGGTCGCGATCGGGGGTAGCTTCGGTTGGTGGGGAATCTATAAGTTGGTCGGGTTTGGGTGATCGATGTTCTTCTTGGCTAGGTTTTGGAAGAATTTCGCTACCGACAAGAGATATTTCTTCCACTGGCGAAGGGTCGCGCAAAACTTCCTGTACGGTCTGGTTAATTTGGAACAGTAATATAGAACAATGAAGAACGAACCTGTTCCAGTCGTGGAGGCGAGCTTAAAGGGCTCAGGGTGTCGAGTTCTTCTTCTTCATCCGAATCCTGGACAAAGCCTTGCTCTCGCCATTTTGACATTGGGAGCTGTGCCCATATCGTTTTGGGCGTTGTGTGGAAACTCAATTGTTGAGCGTTTTGATAAGTGGAGATGGCGGTGGTTTGCAGGTAGACGCGTTCCGAGCACGCGTCATTTCTAAAGGTGCACGTGACCGCCTGTGCGCCAAGATATTCTAACGCAAACATCCTTGCCGGACAACCTCACCTTTTTCCTCCCACTTCTATCCAATTGAACATGCCATGAGCAGATACTCGAATCTCATCGGATTGACACTCGCCACCTTTTTCGGGGTTGGCACAGGTATATCGCCCTCAAAATAAAATCCTAATAGTGCTAATTCGTCGAAGTCGTCTTCACCTTTGATCCCATATTTAAGGAGCAGCAGATGCAAAAGTTCAAGGAAGAACATGCACGGTTTGTGAAAGGAAAACGGTTTAAATTTACATTTGCTAATGGTCTTTGCAGCGAGACAGGGGTAAATTTACAAACTGGTGAAGGCACGGAAAATGTGGCGGATTCTTCTATGAAGCCGTCCCCTTCCGATGATGCGCCATCAGGTCTGAAATCAATCTTTAGTTTCTGGGCTTGGGAGAGGGGTAGGAGAGATCTTAGCTCTGCTGTTGATGAGAGGCGAAAATCTCAAGAGTCGAGTTCGAAACCAGACAGTTCACAGTGATCCTGCTCCACTCTGAGTGGTTCGATGCATTAGCGGAGCCAGAACAATATTAGCATGAAGACATATGAAGAATGTATTACGAGTCAATGTCATTTCACACAGGGTGGTGCTCACGCCAAATATTGAGATGAAGAGTAACTTATGATTATTATAATGACGGGTTTAAAGGTCTAATCATGCTACAAGAAACCATCTCTACTGGCCCAGAATTATTCATATCTTCGTCATCATAGTCGATTGGCCGTAAGTCATCACACTGTTCAATCCTTTCATTTTCCCACGGCAGCCAAACGCTGTATTACACTCCAATAATCAAACGCTTTTGTCTATTCCCACTCTGCCCATGCTCTTTCGACATCTCTCAGTCGCCCCATATGCCTTTCCCTCTCCATTGAGTCAAGTCCCCACTCGTTCCCCCCCTCTAGCAGATTCACCAGGCCCATACGCTCACTGCTTATCTTCCCTTCGATCCGTTTTCTCTCAGCAACCTTCTTTCTTAAGTATCCAAAATCCTCATCTTCGACCGCTCTGGTCCAGACACGTCGCATCCGCGGAGAGTAGAGACAGCAACTAGTTCCAGAGTCGTCTTCAGTTCCACCCCAAGTGGTTTCGCCAGGGACAAGTTGAGGGGACCTAATGAATTCTTTGGCAAGTTTTGAGCCATTTTTAATGTCAGGATAAATGACTTCTTCATAGCATTCCTCGCAAACAGTGAAATCCGGTAGCGTTGGTATGAAATACCACGGTTGTCCAACCAAGGCTTTGTCACGGGGACACTCCATTTTCCAGGCATATTCCTGCGCAAGAGAAATAAATGGCTGCAGATCTGGGTTCCGCCGTTGGTTGCGTGCGACATCATCAATCTTGATGAGCAAATCAAGATATTTGACGAAGCGTGGAGAAGCCTTACGGAGCGAGCATGTTGTTGGTCTGGGAGTTAATGAGGAGGGAATCCTGGTAAACACCCCTTTTAGTGATGGGAAGAGCACTTCAATCTGTTTGACGTCGCAAGTGCAAATGGTGAAATTCTTGACATGTGACCCGTCACGGTCTTCTATGCCCCACCACCTTCCGACGGTTGCTGTTGAACCTGGACATGGATCTGTGATTTCAACTATAGTTGCCAGCTTATAGAGCAAGTCGAGGCTATTCCTGTTCTCCCGAATCATCAAGAGCCAAGCTAATCTGACCCAGGACGAACTAAAATCGCAAACTCGCAAGATCGGCCTTTCGCGCAGCCGACTCTGAGAGAAGTATTCCTCATAGCGAGTACCACTGAAAACGGCATCAAAGCAGCTTGGGCAGACGTCGAAGTTAGGACAATTCTCGAGCGTGAACCAATCGTCGTACTTTCTCGTCGCTTCTGTCCTAGGGCAGGCAGGGAGCGGCCTGTTCACCGAGAGTTCAACCCTTGGTTTTCGGTCTATTCGGCGTCCATCGTAGCTTGATTGTGACCTCATAGAATCGGATCGAGGCCTTGGAGATCTGGGAGCGTCATCGGTATAGCGGGAGTTTAAAGGTGGACGCACAGATGAAGGCCGTTCTCGAGGAGAATCAATGAACGGTGATGAAGGGGCGGATGTTCTAGGTGATTCAGGGTAATGTTGCCTTAAGCTAGGACTTTGAGGAACCATAGGTGATTGCGGAGCAACTTGAAAGACTTCTTCTGCTGGCATGAAAGCTCCTATTGATCTGTCATCGACGGGGTATGGAAGGGCGGTTCCCTGCTTCTGGGGTCGGGCAGGTGATGGAGATTGTATATCAACACGAGGGACTGGCATGGGTACTGTATTTTGTCTGTTCATTGGTGGATATCTAGACCTTTCATCAGTGATAGGTGGATACGTAGCATGCCAGTCGGTCGCAGTAATGGGCACGGTTGGTGGCGAAGCCGATGGTACAGTGCTTGAATAAGACAAAGGCGATGGTGATGGTGGCCTAGTGCTAACTCTGGAACCTGGTCGAGAATCAAAATTGAGTGGTGCGGGACGGGCCTGGGCTAACTTTGGTGAGCGAGGGGGAGAAGCCTGAGGTTGCCGTTCTGGCGCCAGTGGGGAGCTTGGTCGAAGTGGAGAGCCAGGGCGGCTATCCTGGTGCCTTCTAGGACTGCTGCTGTGGTTATATTCAGTTTGGCTAGGTCGAGCGGCTGGTGGCTGTCTAGGTAGTGATCTACTGCCAGCCAAGGACGAATTTGAGGATCTTGGCGATGACGGTGTTGGTGCATAGGACGAGCTGGAGCTGCTTCCTGAAGATGTTTCGTTTGGAACCCGTTGATTGGATGAATGAGGTGCCGACCGGGGCTCTCTCCTGGTGCTGTGAACATTAGTCCTCAAATCCTCTTTTTGCAAGTCGCCCTGGACGAAGGAATATCGAGCTGGTTTACGTTCGGTTCGAAGGTTGGTAGCATCATCTGAGTCTAGGTCCGAGTCGTCAAAGGTATCATCTCTGTTTGTTCGGGGAGGTTGGGTCATCGAATCGTACCGACCATGCGGCTTCCTTTCTGGCTTCATAGATGGATTCTTTGAAGCAGGTCTTGGTATGCTAGAATTGGACGGAGTGACCGACTCCGGGGAGAGGAAAACACCGGGTGCAGTAGATTCCTTCGAAGGCTTCGAATAGGCGTAGGGGCTTGGTTCACGTCTAGTAAAGAGTGGGGGATCATCTACAATGTCTGTCTTCAAATGAGGCATGTTCCCACGTTCGGCGAAGCTCTTTCTACGGCCATTCCTGGAGGTGTCCGCGGGCGCTGGAGAAGAGTATGTGGGGGTACCGTCGCCAGAGACCAATACAAAGCGTCTCTCATCGCTGTCGTCGATCTTCGGTTGCTCGATCTCGATCATGGTCGGCTCTTGATCGACAGTGCCCCGCGCGGGGACTTCACCGCTTGCCAGTGCATCTTTTATCAACGTTGCCGAACCAACTTCTCTGGCTAGAGAATCTACTTCGTCTTGTACAGATGGCGACGGAGGCCATTGTCGTTTCTTCCGGACTTCTGGCCGAGGCGGGTGTGGCGGCGGCGGTGGTCGAGCGG
>AJFL01000125.1:0-23144 GCA_000467735.1 Rhytidhysteron rufulum CBS 306.38
AGGGGGTATATAGAATAAATCTTCACAAAAAGAAAACAGGCTTTAGCTGCTGCAGCAACACACCAGTATATTGAACCTGATCTGCGGGCCATAGAAACTGGAAATGGGATTGTATAAGCATGAGAGGAAGATGTTGAAGAGGCAGAATGAGGAGGTGAAGGAGGAAACAAAGGAGGATGGGGAGGATGGGGCTAGGAGTGTTGAGAATATGAGGATCCGATCATAGGGGTGTATATTACAGTGCCTAATGATCGGCTTAGTTGCACATTTTCGGGAGCGTATTCCATTTAGTGCGTTAAGCAGAGTCTGTTACTACTTGGCTTAAATGCATATATCTGTTTTAATATGTCGTAAACTCGATTTCTCTTAACTTCAATAAGTAGTTTCTTTAAGGCGGTGTCGCTGAACCCGTGACCTAGTATACCGTATGTTTCGTTCATGGGGATAGGAGGGTGCGTTTTTGTGTGATTGAAGCTATCTATGGTTCGCGATTAATGGGTTGATGATACTAAGGTATATTCTCAATAATACTACTTCCGAAACTTAGATAACCTAGGTTATCTCAACGGATTCCCTGGAAAGTAGTTTAATATCTATTCGCTATCCCGAACTTACCTCTAATCCCCCAACCTCTAACTTTACACGATCACATGGCCCCTATCCTCTCTTCTCAGTCCTCACCCTAACAACAACCTCACCCACAGGATCACCTTCCTCACGCAAAATAGTCCACTTCCCAGTACCCATTTCTTTCGGTGCTTTCCTAACGCCCCTTCCACCTCCCCCAACAATCAAATTACCGGGCCTGTATTCGGAGTCATGCTCCATGCGCCTAATGACTGAATTATGAACGACAGCGTTGTCGGGAATATCGCGAACTTCGCCTTTCGGAAGGGGCCATGCGATGGATTTCCAGGTTCCATTGGGTTGGAGGTCCTGTGGATGTTGTGTTAGTTTAGGATGGATGTAGGGACGTGAAGCGGATTTAATAAGAGTGCAGTGTGGCTGAGGAACGTACCATACGTCGGAAGGGGAGATATTCCATTACATTCCAAGATATGACACTGGAAGCTGCAACACCATTCTTGAATTGCAGGACATCGTGGATTTTACCCTTCGTTGCAGCATAATGAAGTGCGTTATGAAACTTGGAGTGCGTATGGATGTGAGCTGAAGCGGTGGGAGTTGTTGGTGATGCTAAGGGCGGCGATCCCGAAGCTGATGTTGCGAGAGCCGGATTTCCTGTTTTAAGATGGATGATTTGGGGTTTCTCGTTATTTAAGATGCCGTTGCTGGCGGTAGGATGTTCGGGGTCTGGAGATGCGGGATCGATTTCAATCTCGGGGATTGGGTAGCCGGTTGCTCGACGTTGGGATGTTATGTCATCGGGACAGCATTTGAGATTTCTGAGCTTGACGTCGTCGAAGCTGAGACCTGCTCGTTGGGCTTCGCGAACCATCCAGACCAAGGGAACATGGCTCAACGCTGCGTCTTCGCCAGAGCTTAAGGGCCATCCTCCTCCGATATCCTGAGTTTCTGGTTAGTATGGATACGGTGAAGATATTGTATGGCTTTTTTATGTGTCTTACAGCGTGACAACCGGCAAACCAGACCTCTGATATATCTTGTTCACCTTCCTCATCCGAGTCAGAATCATGGTGATGGGCGTGGAATTCTTCGATGCCCGACACAGATGTCGATCTACTAGATGGATGCTCATCATCACCCCTTTCTGCGGATAAGCCAGGACTTAAATTTCGTAAACCAGCTGTTTCAGAATGGTCTCCAAATCTTTCGGGAACAAATAAGGTGTCACGACGTTCCGGAGGATTGAAATCTGCTATATCTAAGTCTTTTCTGCCACGATCTTCCTGCTCTTGCTCGTGGTTATGGAATGGTAATTCGAAATTGTGCCGTGCGTGGCGGCGGCGTAGATAATGGTTCGCTTTGTTTGGTTTCATCTCAGATATGAGGTCTTGTCGGAACTTGGCACGACGTTCATCGATAGCAACAGCGTGTCGAATGACTTTAGCAGAGCTTCTCGCCGTATATGGAAACTTGCTCCTTTGCATCCAGGCGTTTTCGAATCTTGGTACACTATTGACGGTATCAAATAGTCCCATGAAACGGATTCGGCGGACTGGTCTGGAAAATGTTTCTCGAAAGGCGCACATGAAGTCAAGGAGGTATTTCTTCTGCTTCTTTTCTTCATCTGTCCGTTCTTGACGGCATTGCCACTTTTGGAAAGTTTTCCATGCAAATCGACACATTTCTTCGTTTCCAGACTTGGAAAAATCAGTACATTTTCGTGATAGTAAAGAATTAGAGACGTACTGATAATAACCCAACGTGGTCGAGCATCTCTGCCAAAAATCGTGCCGTATACGCCCCTCGAGAGAAACCAAAAAGATAAATGTCATCACCCGGAACATAATAACGCATCAGAAACTATCAATACCGCCAGAATCAGCAGACATTATGATACCTTTGCATGTGAATCGTATTTACTTTGTATCCAGACATCACGTGCTCCCCAAAACTGGTGCCGACAGCACTGTCCTTTGCCTTTGCATACCAAGACTTCAATCGATCTAGATGGCTTGTATGCGACCAGTTCTTGGACGAAACATATGTACCAATTCCAGGCTGATAATAATGGAATTGGCTGTTGTCGTTGCGGTCAAGCATACGATAAATTTTTAGGATATTCGAATCCGCATCGGTGCCAGAGAACTTGTTTCCAGTGCCATCAAAGCAAAGAATGAACTTCTTGCGCTGTCTACGCGACGACATGCGTGCTCCGACCATAGAAGCAGCATCATCTTGTCGCGGACTTGGGTGTCTTGGTGATGGGGGCATCGTGAGGATTGAATAGACAATGAAGAACAATGGAATGGTAATGCCCAAGTGGATTGGGTACGATCAGATGGAAATTCAAGGTGAATTCAAAGACTGGGGCAGCGAAATGGACGAAAAGAAAGAGCGGAAGCACACATGCTCGGTGGATATCCGATCGCAACTAAGCATTGGAGCTGAAATATTTGACAGGGCTAGGCAGATGCTCCCATTGCATCGATGCAGCCATATGCACCATTCTGAGGGAGGGGCAAGACGGAACTAAAATGTACAGGAGGATCTCATTGGACGACTAGTAAAAGTTGGCTTGAAGGGACCAATGGTGCGATGTTCCCTTGCTCTCTCACGGAGATGGTCTGCGAGTGAATCTACGGGTCGACGGACCGCACCTCTGTCCTGGGGTATTGTGCCCAAAGGGAGGTTGGTAGTCGTGGATGCAGGCCGCAAGCGATGCTTAGATAGTGAGACGTCTCCTCTCTTGTGGGACGCTGGCTTTGATATTGACATGATTTAAGTGATCCGAGCCAATGAGTGGCAGGAAATTTTGGTGTAAATCTCTGTTCTAGAGATGCATGCACGGCCTTGAGATGGGCTTTGATGGTGAGGGTAGGTGGAGAGGCAGCCAGGTGGGTTTGGTTACGCGCATGACGAAGGAGGCTCCCTGGGCTAATGCACTGGAGGCATTCTGCATGTCAGCGCATCAACGTCGAGCATCTCATAGGCTTGGAGCAGGGTGGAGGTGAGCGGAAAAGAGTGGAGGTGAGGGTGAATGGTGATGATGAGTGAGGTCGGAAGAAGAAAAGATGCCAAGGCGGACCGGGCAGGATCCTCCTCCCATCTCTCCCTGGCGGCGTTCCCGCTGTCTGTGTGCCCAGGTGCTTGCTCTTCAGCTCTCGCCTGCACTCTCCACCCTTCTCATCTCTTGGTCTGGTTCTGATTTCATCACCACTACTACATATCCTACACTACTACCTGAGGACTGTGCTGATGATTTGCAATATTGTCGCCGACTAAACTTGCACTTGCACATGCGCCTGCACCTACGCGACAGTGCGACGTCTGCCTGCTGCTGGGCAACCGACCTCTCTCGGCCAGTCAGCTGGGATATGCGGCCGGCAACCAACTGGACTGATCGCCGTGTGAGCAACAGCATTGCTGCAATACGCACCAGTTCGATGCCTTGAATTCGACGTGTGGGGCTTGTGCGATGCGATGCGCGGAACAAGCCATGCTTCATTCATCATCGTGTTTGCTGTGGAGCACCGCATCAGGTACCTTGTTGCCGCCCGCTGTCTCTTTTCAGCGCTGCACTGTCGGCTGGGCGTGCTGATCGTCTCGTACTTGTCTCGTTTGATGCTTTTCAGCTGCCCTCGCCTCGCCAACATCTCCCTAACCATCAACAATACATCTCGGTTTTACCCACTCAAACCCACTGGATCTCTCGACCGATCATCATGCCCCGTCGTAGCGCCCCTGAGGAAATCCCGGGCTGTCAGAATGCTCAGGGTAGATCAACGCTAGGAATCACTGGGACCTCCCGACCCATCGGCTCGCGTTGTCCGGAGTGTCACTGGTGTATGCTTCAAAACCCAATTGCAAGGGTATCATCTGTCCGCCTCGATGCTTTTTCAACGAATATTTGGTGTAATGTTGCCGGAGAAGCTCTGGCCACTGCCCGTTGATCTGTGGAGATAGACTCCTCTTTTGAGGCTACACGGCCGCGCGCTCCAAACATTTTTGAGCCATATATGAGCAGCTTGGGATGCAATCACCCTATTCGTCCTCACCGAAACTTGTCTCAAGCAGCCAGCCACTTGCAATCGAACTAAGGTCTGTCATGTCTTGTAGCATCCTCCAGCTTGCTGTGGGGTTGTGGTCCCGATTGGCGGCACGGCGGATGCACTGTATGATCTCCAACTGCATTTGGCTGAAGCAATATATCATTACTGATAACCAGTGCGTGCATGGCCCACAACCCCGCCATTGTAGCCTAGTCCTTGGAAACCATTAAAGTCCATTGCATTAGTAATTAGACATGGAGCGTTTTATCTTCCTCTAACTGCATGCTCCCCCCCAGGTATTCGTGATTGAACTCGCTCATAATTTTTTTTCTACTCTTGATACCCCCTCCAGTACACACATCACAATGCTTCGACGTCTCTCTACCACGTTTCGCAAGGACAAGCGAAAGGAGAACGGTGAGGTGAATGGGAACGGCGTCACGTCCGAAAAAAATGGACGCCGTAAGAGCTGGATGCTTAATTCAGACAAGACGACAGAGAAGGCTGAACAACAAGATCATTCTGCCAATCGAGAAGAAGTGAGCTCGACATTTGAGGATTTTGCACAGGTATTGCACGCAGCGCGAAGACCATTACCGAGTCAAACTGGAGATGGTTCCTACGTTAACAAGGAAGAGCCAAGTGGCTTCCTCGCAGACATCAGAAACATGGGGTTTAAGGATGTCAAGACCTTGAAGGAAGTAATTGAAAGCAAAGCAAAGGGAGAGCTTGTGGACGACAAGACGTACATTATGGAACGCGTCATCCAGGTATAGGTTCCATTACTACGAATTGAGTTTCGGCTAACCTTAGATGCATAGCTTGTTAGCGGTCTACCATCTTTGTCCAAAAATCGAGTTGATTTGGTAATTGTTTGACCAATTGAAATACTTGCGCAGGATCTAACGGCTACTAGACAAATGCATTCGTGGATGAACTCTGGAATTCACTTCAGCATCCACCATTGTCGTAAGTAACAAAACACTTCGACAAAGACAGTGACATACTAAAGCAACCCAGGTATTTAGGAGACCAATTCACCTATCGCCAGGCGAATGGATCCTACAATGTAGGTTTATATGGTATCTAACATCTGCGCTCGACTAACATGACATTTCAGAATATTATGTACCCTCACCTTGGCGCTGGTAAGTCAATTAGCTGAATTCTTATTGGTTGATTCTCGATGATGTTCCATGCTTACAGCTCCACTAACGCCCCGTAGCAAACACACCATACGCTCGTAGTGTTCAGCCAAAGACCGTTCAACCAGGCGCATTACCAGACCCGGGCCTTATTTTCGACAGTGTATTCGCACGTAACGAGTTTACCAAACACCCAAATAATGTTTCAAGTATCTTGTTCTATTGGGCATCCCTCATCATACACGACCTCTTTCAAACCGATCATCGGGATTTCAACAACTCGCAAACGTCTTCGTACTTGGACTTGTCTCCATTGTATGGCGATGTTCAGGAAGACCAAGACCAGATTCGAACATTCAAGGATGGGAAGTTGAAAGCCGATTGCTTCGCAGAGCAGCGCATGCTAGGGTTTCCGCCAGGGTGTGGAGTACTGTTGATAATGTTCAACAGATTCCATAACTATGTTGTCGAGCAGCTTGCTGTAATCAACGAGAATGGACGATTTACAAAACCCAGTGACAAGCTTTCCGGCGAAGCTGCGAAACTGGCATGGGCCAAATACGACAACGATCTCTTCCAGACAGGGAGATTAGTCACTTGTGGGTTGTACATCAACATCACCCTGCTAGATTATCTTCGAACCATTGTCAACCTGAACAGAAGCAACACTACGTGGACTTTGGATCCTCGTGTGGATATGGACAAACTTTTCGGCAAAGACGGCACTCCTCGAGGAGTGGGTAATCAAGTCTCTGCGGAGTTCAACCTGGTCTACCGGTGGCATTCAGCAACCAGCCAGCGAGATGAAGAATGGACTGAGAACTTGTACAAGGAGATGTTTGGAAAGCCAGCATCAGAAGTATCAATGCAAGAGCTGATGATGGGCCTCGGGAAATGGAACGCCAACTTAGACCCAGACCCCCAGAAACGGCCATTTGCAGGACTCCAGAGAGGTGCAGACGGAAAATATAGTGATGATGACTTAGTGAATATTCTTGCTGATAGTATTGAGGATTGCGCTGGTAAGTGAGCCTCGCTGTAACTATGTGTGCCTTCACTCAACTTTTCTAGGATCTTTCGGAGCAAACAATGTACCAAAGGCTCTCCGTGCAGTCGAGATCCTTGGGATGCAACAAGCTCGAAAATGGGGGCTCGCGACTCTCAACGAATTCAGGAAGTTCTTTGGTCTTAAACCACATGAAACTTTTGAGAGTATTAATTCGGATCCCCAAGTAGCTGATTCCCTCCGTCATCTTTACGACCATCCGGATTATGTTGAAATGTATGAACCTTACCTGACACTAATTAAATTCTATATGCTAACTCATAGTTAGGTATCCGGGCATCGTCGCTGAGGAAGCCAAAGTACCCATGGTTCCTGGAGTTGGAATCGCGCCTACATTCACGATTTCTCGTGCTATTCTGTCAGATGCTGTAGTCTTGGTCCGTGGTGACAGGTTTTATACCATCGATTACCACGCAAAGAACCTAACAAAGTGAGTGTATTGCATGTCTTTCACAGGATAAATAATAACATCTACTAGTTGGGGATACAATGAAGTTCAATACGATCTCAACGTCGAGCAAGGATGCGTTTTCGTAAGTTTAATAGCCTCTTCGAGATTATCCCCATCCTTACTCCTAACAACATATAGTATAAACTATTCCTAAGATCATTCCCATCTCATTTCAAGCCCAATTCGATCTATGCACATTTCCCAATGACCATCCCATCAGAGAACCAGAAGATCATGAAGAATCTTGGTCGTGAAAGTCACTACTCTTATGATCGTCCTGCTTTCATTCCCCCTCGAGTCAACATAACCAGCTATATTGGAGCCAAGGCCGTCCTCGAAAATCAGGATATTTTCAAGGTCACTTGGGGCCTGACCACAGAGGAACTCATGGGTAAAGGCGGAGCTCACTTCATGCTGTAAGTGAAATACTGTCTCGCACTATCCCATCTTTCAGTCATTAACGTCCATCCTTAGGTCGGGAGACACCCCTCTTCATGCAAAGCAAAGAGCAGTAATGGCAAAATCTCTGTACCGCGAGAACTGGCATCGAGACATCAAGGAATTCTACGAATACATGACTCTAAAACTGCTCCACGAGAAATCCTTCAAGCTCGCCGGAATCAACCATGTCGACGTAACGCGAGAGTAAGTTTCAAAATCACACCCATCCCAACTCTCTAACATTCAACCAGCGTCGGAAACCTCGCCCACGTCCACTTCGCCGCAAACGTCTTCTCCCTCCCCCTGAAAACAAAAGAACACCCTCGAGGCGTCTTCACAGAACACGAAATGTACATGGCCGTCGCCGCTATCTTCACCTGCATATTCTTCGATCTCGACCCAGCAAAAAGCTTCCCCTTACACCAAGCCGCCAAACGGATCGCTAAATCGCTAGGCAAGCTCGTCGAAGCAAATGTAAAAGCAGTAAACGTGACCGGAATCATCGCAGGCATTGCGGATTCCTTCAGTGCCAATCATTCCCATCTAAAAGACTACGGCGTCCATATGGTACGCAGGCTTTTGGAATCGGGACTTAGTGTTGAGGAAGTTGCTTGGTCGCAGATTCTTCCGACGGCTTGTGCGATGATTCCGAATCAGGCTCAGGTGGTATGTCAACAATTCTATATCCTTATCCCCACACCCTCACTCCAGAAAACCAAATAACTAATATATACCCATACAGTTCACCCAACTCCTAGACTACTACCTCTCCCCCGCCGGCCAAATCCACCTCCCAGAAATAAACCGCCTCGCCAAACTCAACACCCCCGACAGCGACACGCTTCTCCTGCACTACTGCATGGAAGGCATCCGGCTCAACGGCACCTTCGGCTCGTACAGGGAAGCAACCTCCTCCACAACAATCAATGACCAAACCCACAGCATCGCCATCAAACCCCGTGACAAAGTCTTCGTCTCCTTCGTCTCTGCCGCCCGCGACCCAAAGATCTTCCCTGAACCAAACGAAGTCCGTTTGGATCGTCCGTTGGAGAATTATATCCATTATGGGGTTGGTGTTCATGAGTGTTTGGGGAAGGAGGCGAGTCGGGTCGCGTTGACGGCTATGTTGAGGGTTGTGGGCGGGTTGGATGGGTTGAGGAGGGCGCCTGGCGCGAAGGGCGAGTTGAAGAAGGTTCCTAGGCCGGGCGGGTTTTATGTTTATATGCGCGAGGATTATGGGAGCTTTTTTCCTTTTCCTTTGGGTGAGTTTTTTTTTTTGGTTTTCTCCCTTTCCATCATCTTTCTTCTGGCGCTCTTTTGGCGTGAGGGTGTATGCATGCTAATACGACACAGGTATGCAGATTAATTGGGATGGAGAGTTACCCCCGTTACCAACACTGGAGTCGAAGTAGTCGGGTAGTAAGTATGACTGAGATCAGGAGAATGAGTGTGAGTTCAAACAAGGTTCCTGTTTTCGGTATCCTAAGTAGGTGAAATACCCCGAAGAAAACAACGCTCGTTTGTAAAATGGTGGTTTAGTAGCTGTAGTAAAGTTGAGAAGCAGATAATACGAGGGACGAACAGAATGCAATGAGGCATGTTTTGATTGATTGATTGATTGGGGCATAAGCTGTATAATCGTTATATGATATTTTCTCCGTCTCCATGAAGGAATCTAGCTGGGTACAGTCGTTCAGCTAGAAGTTTCTAGCTTTAGACGTACTTGTAGGAGTGCTGTCTTGAAGCCAGTATCAAGATTGACATCCGTATATAGCCAGCACCACCACCACCGCCATGTAGACTTAATCCAGCTTCAAAGGCGTGTACGTCTCTTGAATACCATCCTTCGTAATAATCATCAACTGCAACCCATCACCAACCTCAATATGCCTCTCCACCGCACTAGTAAACGCATCCCTAACCAACTCCTCAACATCCTTCTTCGGCAGTGGTTCCGGCACCCTCTGCTCCAACGCATGTCCAACCCCACTTCCCGGCACATACTGATTCTTAAAATTAACCTGATTATCCAAGAACGGCATGATAAGCGAAGCCGCCGCACCAGCAGCTCTACACTGCTCCCTCTCGTAACTGCCCACAGGATCATACGAATAAAGCGCGCCTCTACCCTCCTCATCCAGCCCGCCCAAAATCGCATGGACGTAGTAAGGGAAGAAACGCTTCTGGTAGAGTATATGTGATAGGCGTTGAGCGCAGGCTGCCACGCTCATGGGCTTTCCATGCTGGTACTTGTACATCTTGACGATAGTATCGAGACGTTCTTTTAGGGCCTCGCCATCGGCCGCGAACCCTACGACTGAGAGCACGATTGTGGAACCAGTGTTTTCGGGGCCGTCGCCGCCGATTCGGAACAGCTTGGGCGCGTACCGCGTATTGATGTTGTAGCCGGAGGTGGAGCGGGTGTCGCCGGCCAGGATGGCGAAGTCGGCTCCTGTTATGCCTAGAGTTGAGCCGCCGTTGTCGGTGTATCTATAACCTGCATAAGCTAGAAATTCCTTCTGCGGCATTAGGAGATGGGGACTTACGGGTAGAAGCCATGTTGTCGTGGTGCGGAGGCTTCTGAAGGTATGCCGGTGGCCTTGAATGAATATCCTGGGCCTTCTTGCGGTGGTGCTCCGGAGAAGACTGAGGCCATTGTGAGGGGTTCTGGGTGGTGGCTTTTGGGGGAATGGAGTGGGTAGAGGTGAGAGGGAGGAGGGTGGGTAATTAAAGAGAAGGAAGGTGGTGGTGGGGGATTGTGGTGGAGTTGGTTGTTGGATGATGGAGCTGTTGTGAGGTTGACGCGGAGCTCGATTGCCTGTCAATGCCAAGACATCGTCAGAAGCCTATTGTGGCCCGAGCTTCAACCCTCACTATATGTCCCCATGCCACTTTTATTTTCTCAACGTTGGAATGGAAGTGTGATGTTGTGTCTGAACTGGGGTTCTTTGCACACACGTTTCAATAAGATAGAAATAGTTATTGAGAATATTGTTCCCCTAAATTTATTTTCTAATTTCACACTCACAAGCACCACCAATTCAGAACACAGGACTACTAATTGTGCCAGCAATATTTTTCATTGTATATTTTGGAGTATCATTCTACTACATAAGCCCAGCTTACGTTCAAGTTCCAGTAGCACCCCCTAATATTCATAAATTCATCACTCTAAAAAGCTCCAGACTTAATATCAATCACAGCGCCCTGGTTAATCAAGGTCGAAACCGCAGCCTGAACCTCCTGATGCTTTGGCTCCGACTTAATATAATAGTCCCTATCAGCCTCATTCTCCAATTCAACAATGAAGCCATGGGTGAAGCCGTTCTTAGAAACCGTCAGCATATCCACTCATCTCTTGTCATAGACCTAGATAACTCTTACCTGCCATCCAGAAATAGAATTGTCCTTGCCACCAACGATTGATTTGATGTATGGCTTGCCGTCTCGTAAAGCCGTCTCCTTTACGGCAATAAAATCTTCACCGAACTGTTTGGTTACGGTTAGAGCAACACGGAGGAATTTTGAGGGGATTATGAACCTTGGTGATTGTGGCCTCGTCGGTTTCGGGCTTGAAGGCAAAGAGAACGATGTGGTAGATGGACATTGTTGTGGTCTTTAAGATTGTGGAGCTTTGTAAGGTTGATAGTAGAAGATGCAAGTTGAAGTCTATTGTCGAAGTTGTCTGGATTCTGTCATTTACGATGTGGTATTCTCAGCGCTTTATATATATGTCGACTTGCTTTCTAGTAGACCTCAAGCATAAAGGCAACTGGCAAATGCCCATCGCAAGAATAGCCCGACATTGACCAAGTTTGCCGAGTCCGATTCACCAGGTCGTCCATTGCGATAACTTGGCCTGAAACCGAGGTCAGGCACCATAATGCTTTGAACACATCGTGGTAACTTCCTGGGATATGTCGATATTCTGCAAATAAGAGAACTTCATGATTTCCGTAAAAACTTTAAACAGTGTCAGATTCATGCGGATTAGAAACCCTGTAAAGGAAATCATTCCGCACTCCTCATTGGTCAGACCTTGTTTCTCTCCTGTAAAATCAGTTGAACTTGGGAAAATCTTTCTATTTTGAAATAATGATCTCAAAATCTTCTTGTGCCAGTTCGATACAGTTGGGAGGGTATTCTATGTGGCGGTCTCATGTTGCGATGAAGACAAAAGAATGATAGGAAGGAATTATCATATTATTTCTGAGTGTTATCAGTCATGTACATTTGTGACTTTTTCGGACGTTCCTAATAATCCCGAGGGAGTTCGGCCGAATTTCTTGTAAGCTGGTATCAAGGTGAAACAAGACTTCGGTCAACGAGATCTCGACCGCCTTCTCCGGGGCGACCTTGATCTGCTCCGGAATCTCTTCCTCGAATAATCCTCATCTCTGCCACCTCGTCTCTCATACTCTCTTCGTTTACTTCGATCTTGTAATACCGAAGCTCCTGACCTGTCCCTGTCAAGCCCTGCCTTGGACTGTTCGACAGTATTCCTAGGTCCTTTACCTCCTGGTGTTGCGGCTTTGCTAGATGTCCCTGATCCAGTAGACGGGACAAAATCAATAGCGTCCCGTTGAATTTTTGCTCGTTCTTGCTCCTTTTTCTGCGTAATCTCCTTTTGTGATGCCGTCAATTGTTCCACATAAGCCCAATCTGGGAACTTCATGGGGACGGCAAGATCATCGGGAAGCGTTGACGCGTATTGATCGAATTCGCCTATACCCGCAAAATCCATCATCTTTTGTGCATGGCTAGGGTTGCGCAGTGCCGATGAACTCTGAATCCTCTCATTGAAATGCTTCCCAGACTTCTTTAATTTGAGAAATTCCGTAAATCTTTTCGTAGGTTCAAGTAACGGGGAGCCAGGTGGGGATGAGGGTATGTCGAAGTTTGGAACGGTAGGCAGAGTAAGGTTTCGAATCGCTAGTCGATCGCGTGTGTATGGAGACTGAGGTACTGACTCGTCTTCGTTCTCTGGGGTATTGGATGAAGGGGATGGCTCGGAAGGGCCCAGAGCAGGGCCTACGGGAGGTTCTTCAACGGATTGGGTTTTGGCATTGTCGGAAGATGTCGTCAATGGAGCGGTTGGAACAGGTTGAGTATTTGCAGCTGAATGTATGAGTGTAAATTCGGTGGCTTCAAGGTGATCTCTGTACCAAGTGGTGATGCAGGCTGTTTCGCTGGCGTCGCATTCTGGACTTCTACCTAAAGTCTCGTCAATTAGTAGCTATCCGACCTTTACACTTTGTATTTCGCATTGGGGCTATACATTCTGCGAAGATGCCTTTGGAGCTTCCTCCTCATCGCTACTTGCGTAGTCCAGACCGAGCATGGTGGTATGGTGAAGATTGGTTGGCGATGGAGGATCTGAAGATGATGAAAGGAGCTTGGACCATATTTATTAGACGCGATAAACGCCGGCGGGTGGCGGCGCTTAAGGTAGCTTTCGCGTTCAAGCTGCCTACGAGATCATCAAGTCAACATCACAGCTTGTGGACATCCATCACATCTTCTATTTAGACCCGACCGAATACCTTTCCACGCCCCAAATCCGTTTCCTTCTAACGTCAACACGCCTGCCACTATGAACCACTTTCCTCAAGCGTGGGGCCGTGTAAGCCTAGACATGATGCCACTACCAATGCCTTCTACTGACTGCTTCCTAGCCAAGGGACGATGTTTACGGTGTATATGACCACTCATACTTCCAGACCGGAAATCCTACGACGCATACCCAGTCTCCTATTGTCACAGGTACCTCCGTTATTGCGGTGAAGTTCAAGGATGGGGTTGTCATTGCGGCAGACAATTTGGGTATGGACAACACCGATTCCCTAATTTGCCGTTGGCCGTATTTCTGACAATGGGAATTTTAGCATCATATGGATCCCTAGCTCGTTTCACCGATGTAAAGCGTCTCCGGAAGTTCAACGATGAAGCCGTCGTTGGCTTCGGTGGTGACGTTTCCGACATGCAATACCTCGACCGTCTCCTACAATCACTCGATATTCACGAGAACTACTCTACGACCGAAAGCAAGCTGAGCGCCAAGAACCTACACAAATACCTGTCGAAAGTGATGTACAAGCGCCGATCGGAATTCAACCCACTCTGGAATCATCTCTTGATTGCAGGTCTGGATGGCGAATCAAAGCCATTCCTCGCAAGCGCGGATCTACTAGGAACAACTTTCTCGTCCCCGACTCTAGCCACTGGCTTTGGTGCACATCTTGCGCAGCCCATCTTGAGGAGGACCGTGCCAGATGAAGCGGCAGTAGAGAAGGTGGATAAAGTGGCCGCAGTCGAGCTGGTCAAGGAGTGCATGAAGGTGCTCTTCTACAGAGATGCTAGGAGTTTGGATAAATATTCAATTGCTGTGATCACGAAGGAGGGTGTGGATCTAAAGGAGAACGAGAAGCTCGAAAACCAGAGCTGGGCGTTTGCGGAAGGCATTAGAGGCTACGGCACCCAAGTCAACTAAAGCGAGTGGCTTACCTAATGGCGCGCCGAGAGGTATGAGTTATTACCAATGAAACGACATAGCAAGCTGAATTGATGATGGATATCAATGTATATTCTCCAAGGCACTGGGGCGTGCTCCAGCAGTATGCCTAGAAAACAATGACGACTGGTTCCGCTGGAACACATGGATATGCCAATTCCCTTTCAGTCCACCCACCAATCTTACCGTGTCCAGAGTACTTGCTAACTTTTCCCATTACGCCATCCACACCTTCACCTGCGACAGACACATCCCATTCGACACATGCTCCGTGATAACGTAGTGCTGATACCGCTGCCATCCGCCCAAATAGCGATTCGAAAAGTTGTTGAGCATAGTCACCAAGTTGTATTTGTCAAGCTTCGAAAGCATTCGTTCGAAACACTCTCAACCGACCGGAACGGACTTCCTTACATCTGACAGTTTCTTATCGCCCATGTATCCCGCGTACCAAGCACAGCCTTCTTAATCCTCATAGAGTCAACCTCGGGGTGTGTTGAACATTTCTAACCCGGCCCATTGTAGGCGACGTGGGGGTGTATTTGATATATACCCAGAGAAACGTGTAGATCTGTATGGAATATGCAAGACATACGCGGCCCGGGGCAAGGGAGAAATGAAACTCGTGTTTAAGAAACCGATTACCAAAACACGATCCAAAACTCGTCCGTGAACCAGTTTGGGGAATGTTAAATGGTAAGCAGGGTACGTATTGCGTGTGTCGGCAGTACTCCACAAAGCTTACAAATACAAGTACCTTGAGCTCGAGAGTGGATCTTGGTGAGCGAGAAATGATTTCAAGGACGTATTAAATCGATTTTAACAAATCGATGGTGACTATTTGGGTTAAGCATAGCCCCAGAATGGATACTATACTCGGCTCTATCTAGCGAAGTCCTGGGCCCCGTGTTCATTAAGCTACTCCCTGGTTTTGTCTGAATCCTATACGTGTGGTGGTGGAGAGGTCCACTTTATATCTCAACAGCTGAGTGAGCAATACCATGGCTAGGGCCAAGAGGTTCATGTGTCGTGTACTGTGTACCTTGTGCGGTGAGCCCGAAGACTTTCGGGTGTCATCCTGGCTTCAGTGTCATCCCAGGCACGTGCATTTCCCCCACGGACCGGGAAGACGATTCTACCATTGCAAACCCTGCATATTGGAAATAATAGTGTGGATGAGGAACTATGAGTCACTTATGCAGTTTGCTCTAAGCCTGACTGAAACCAGATGCGGTGTAACAAAGAAACAGTAGCTGAATCTCTTTCCAATTCTGCTTTTGAAAGTAGGCCTCAGCAACCCGCTGACCTGGCCAATGGGACGTCGTCTCGCTTAGGACAAGGGATCACAGAGGATGGGATGGAATGAAATCCCTAGGAATAATTGGATTATTGGCAGGATCAGTGCGCAGATATGCATTAGTAAACCAGAAGGGTAGCCAAGAGTAGAGGAAGGGAGAGCGTGTTGAGGTGCTAGCTTTGACGTCAAATCAGTGTTTAACTCCGCCTGGAGAGGCTTGTGAGGGCGCCCTTTAATGCGGCCAGTCACGGCGATAGGGGTTAGCTGGATCTTAGAAAGCACGTGCCAAGGATCAGCACCCAGGAAAGCGGGCTGATAAGAACAGTCGCTCCTTGGCCTGCGACACCACCTATTCCTCTGTAATGGCCAGCGCTGAGTAACAATCTATGGATTCTTTTCGGGGCCAAAGCTCCCCTAGCAAGGGGCTTTGGGCACCCCAAGATCCCAATATGTAGGGTCTATGCCCCCGAAGGCTTAGCGGTATGAAACAGCAGGCGTTCGGATACTTTTCGTAGGGTTCTCCGTGACTATTTCTCTATAATAACGAGTGCGGAAACTTTTTCGGTCGCTCGACACTTGGGCACGTACAGCGACAGCCGCTCAAGGGCATCAAATCCCCCATGGAGAGATATTGTAGCATACCCTTAAGGAGTATGTTCTTTTCATGACCAAACTCCCCGAATACCGGTGATATTGCTCCTTCATCCATTGGCTGCTCTGCTGCCCCAGGACCAGCGTCGTGGGCCTTTCCGCCCGCTGCATGCAGATGAATCATACCCACTCATCCACGTTTGTCAGCCGTTGCTGGGCAGTCCACCAGTAGGGTTGGATGGTGTGCGCGAGCAGTGCAACGAAAGGGATGCACCTGGGCGCGGTAGAAGGTCGGCCACCATGGCATCAACGTTAATGCCAAACCCTTCTATCAACGGCCAATGACGAAATGAATCGCCCACCTGTGCGTTAGTAAATCCGTTGTCTCCGAGTGAATTAGTCAAAAACTATATATTGCCCTAGCTTTGGCCATTATCTATTTCTACCGTCACCGTCACCGTCACCGTCTTTGTGCCTTCCTGTGTTTGTTGCTGCTTTCCTTTTCCTTTCGTCTAGCCTTGCGGGGGATTAAAGACCTTTCGTTCACCCTACGGCCCATTGTCAAGTTCATCCCAGGGCCCTTCCGCCCACCATGTGGAATACCAATCTCCCAAATGACCAGGAGACCCCACGGAATCCATGGCATAATGACGACCAGTATTTCAATCAAGATGGCACCGAGGTCACCGCCAGCCCAGATCCCGACGACAAGTCCTCCAGTGATGTCGGAGGAACCTGGGGGGAAAGAGACACCGGTGTCCACCAGGAGATGGCAATGGAGGATTTCGAGGCTCTCCGACAAACCCTAACTAGCATGTCACGAACGCGGTCGAGACCCGAACGACCAGATACCCTATCCCGAGTCATAAGCCGCAAGAGCACACGCCGCACGGTATCAAGAGCTCAAAGCAGACGCACAGACGAAGAAAGCGAGTTTGGAGATATTGGCGCTGCTGCAGCAAAAGGAGAAGAGGATTTCGAATTGGACCAATTTATGCGTGAAGGCCATTTCGAAAAGCGCAAAGATGGCCAATCGGCGAAGAAAGTTGGTGTTGTTTGGAAGAACCTCACTGTAAAAGGTACTGGTTCTACGGCTACTTTTGTCAGGACCCTGCCGCATGCGATTATGGGAACATTCGGCCCCGATTTGTACAAGATTGTCACCCATTTCATCCCTTCTTTGCGATTAGGCAGGCACTCGGAGACTCGAAACTTGGTCAACGACTTTACTGGCGTCCTCCGAGACGGAGAGATGATGCTTGTATTAGGACGACCTGGATCAGGGTGCTCAACCTTCCTGAAGGCAATTGCAAATGATCGGGGAAGCTACGCCGGTGTTGAGGGAGAGGTTTCATATGGAGGCATCTCTGCGGAACGACAACAAAAACGATTTAGAGGAGAAGTCAACTACAACCCAGAAGACGACACTCATTTCGCCAACCTGAATGTCTGGCAGACGCTGTACTTTGCCCTTATGAACAAGACCAAGAAAAACGAAAAGGGTGACATTCCTGTCATTTTGGACGCGCTGTTGAAAATGTTTGGAATTTCTCATACTAAATACACCCCCGTTGGTGATGAGTTTGTTCGCGGTGTGAGTGGTGGAGAACGTAAACGAGTAAGTGATATGGCCTCTCTCCATAAGCCATTTACTCATAATGAATCAGGTCAGTATTGCGGAAACTCTCGCAACAAAGTCCACTGTAGTCTGCTGGGACAACTCCACCCGTGGTTTGGATGCGTCTACTGCACTTGACTATGCCAAGTCATTGAGAATCATGACCGACATCAGTAACAGGACCACATTTGTGACCCTGTACCAAGCCGGAGAAGGCATATACGAGCAAATGGACAAGGTCCTTGTCATTGATCAGGGGCGGTGTGTCTATCAAGGTCCAGCAAAGGAAGCAAAGCAATATTTCATCGATCTCGGATTCCACTGCCCAGACCGTCAGACTACCGCCGATTTCTTGACTGCTGTCACCGACCCGACCGAGAGACGGTTCAGGGAAGGTTATGAAGCGAGTGCCCCAAAGACCCCGGAGGAACTAGAACGGGCTTTCAGGCACTCGCCTAGCTACCAGAAAGTATTGCGAGACATCCACGAGTACGAACAAGAGATTGAAAGGACAAATCACCTCGACGCTAAAGAGTTTGAAACCGCCGTCCAAGAGAGCAAGAGCAAAACGGTACGGAAGAAGTCCCCATACACCGTCAGTTTCGTTCGTCAAGTTTTAGCTTGCACGAAGCGAGAGTTCTGGCTTACATGGGGCGATAAGACGACTTTGTAAGTATGCTCCTTTCAAGCATGATAGCTATACTCATATACCATCAGGGCTACAAAATTCTTCATCATTATCAGCAACGGTCTTATCGTCGGCAGTCTCTTCTATGGCGAATCACTGGACACTTCTGGTGCTTTCACTCGTGGTGGTGCTCTCTTCTTCTCTATTCTCTTCCTTGGCTGGCTACAACTTTCAGAACTCATGAAGGCAGTGTCTGGCCGTGCTGTTGTGAAACGTCACGAAGACTACGCTTTCTACCGTCCTTCAGCTGTCAGTATCGCGAGAGTAGTGCAGGATCTCCCTCTGCTACTTATACAAGTTGTTATATTCAGTAAGGCAATTCATTATATTCAAGCAAAACATAAACTTACAAATTTCAGCCATCATCATGTACTTCATGACCGGTTTAGATGTCGACGTTTCGAAATTCTGGATCTATCTGCTCTTCGTATACACGACTACGATTTGTATCACAGCCTTGTATCGAATGTTTGCATCCCTTTCGCCTACTATCGATGACGCTGTACGATTCTCGGGTATAGCACTGAACCTGCTCATTATCTACACTGGTTACGTGATTCCGAAACCCCAGCTCACGTCGGATTATATCTGGTTCGGTTGGTTGTACTATGTCAATCCGATATCATACGCTTTCGAGGCCGTGAATTCAAACGAATTCTCTAATCGGATAATGGAATGTGCTCCTAGTCAACTCGTACCTCAAGGCCCTGGTATCGACCCTGCATATCAAGGCTGCACCTTGACTGGTGCGGGTGTCAACGCTCGTTCTGTATCTGGAGCCGACTACCTTCAGACAACTTTCACTTATACCCGGTCACACCTTTGGCGTAACTTTGGTGTCATCATTGCCTTCACTGTTCTCTACGTTCTCGTCACGGCTCTTGCTACGGAATTTGTTTCATTCGCCGCATCAGGCGGAGGTGCTTTAGTGTTCAAGAGGACTAAGAATGCAAAGAAGAACTTGAAGCAGGCACCTGCTGATGAAGAACAGGTCTCACCTACTGCAAGTCCAAATCCTAGTGACTCTGGCAGTGGAACTTTAACCGATGCTCGCAAGGAAGAAGAGGCCTTGCAACAAATTTCAAACAGCGAAAGTGTCTTCACTTGGAAAGATGTCGAATACACAGTACCTTACCAAGGTGGAGAACGGAAGCTTTTGAACAAGGTCAGCGGATACGCCAAACCCGGTGTTATGGTAGCTCTCATGGGTGCTTCAGGTGCTGGAAAGACTACTCTCTTGAACACGCTTTCACAACGTCAAAGAGTTGGTGTCGTGACTGGAGAGATGGTTGTGGATGGCAAACCACTCGGACGTGACTTCCAACGAGGCACTGGTTTCTGTGAACAAATGGATCTTCATGACGGCACGGCAACCATTCGAGAGGCTTTAGAATTCTCTGCAATCCTTCGACAAGACCGGGATATTCCTAGACAGGAGAAGATCGATTACGTTGACAAAATCATTGATCTGCTCGAACTTCAAGATCTCCAGGATGCTATCGTTTCAAGCCTTGGCGTTGAGCAGCGAAAGCGTCTCACGATTGGAGTTGAACTAGCCGCAAAACCATCACTGTTGCTTTTCTTGGACGAACCTACCAGTGGTCTGGACAGTAACTCGGCTTACTCTATCATTCGATTCTTGAAGAAATTGTCTCTTGCAGGTCAAGCTATTATCTGTACTATTCACCAACCGAGCTCTATCCTGATCCAACAGTTCGACATGATCTTGGCCTTGAACCCTGGTGGAAACACCTTCTACTTTGGGCCAGTCGGCGACAACGGACAAGAAGTCATCAAATATTTCGCCGACAGAGGTGTGCAATGTCCACCTAGCAAGAACGTTGCCGAGTTCATACTAGAGACAGCTGCAAAGCCGGTAAAGAGAAAAGACGGCACGAAGATCAACTGGAACGAGGAATGGAAGAATTCTCAACAAAACCAAGACCTCTTGAAAGAAATCGAAAGGATCAAATCGACAAGAAGCCAAGCACGAGGTCAAGAAGAGAAGCACGAATACGAATTCGCAGCCCCAGTATGGTTACAAACCACAATGCTCACCAAACGAACATTCATCCAATACTGGCGCGATCCATCCTATCTCTACGGCAAATTATTCGTCGGAGTCATCGTAGGAATTTTCAACGGTTTCACTTTCTACATGCTCGGCAACTCGATCCAAGACATGCAAAACCGCATGTTCACAGCTTTCCTGATCATCGTCATTCCCCCTACCATCGTCAACGGCGTAGTACCCAAATTCTATCAAAACATGGCGCTTTGGTTAGCTCGTGAACATCCCTCCCGTATTTACGGATGGTTCGCCTTCGTTACCGCACAAGTCGTTGCTGAGATCCCAATCGCCATCGTCACATCAGTCCTCTACTGGCTCCTTTGGTACTATCCCACCGGCCTACCCACCGACTCCTCAACCGCCGGCTACGTCTTCCTAATGACGATGTTATTCTTCCTATTCGTTTCATCCTGGGGTCAATGGATCTGTGCCTTCGCACCCTCATTCACAGTCATCAGCAATGTCCTCCCATTCTTCTTCGTCATGTTCTCCCTCTTCAACGGCGTTGTCCGTCCATACGCCTCCCTCTCCGTATTCTGGCGCTACTGGATGTACTACCTCAACCCAAGCACCTACTGGATCGGAGGCGTCCTCTCCGCCACACTCAAAGGCATACCCGTCTCCTGCACTGAATCCGAAACCGCACGCTTCAACGCTCCACCGGGTCAATCATGTTCCTCATACGCTGGGGCATTCGCCGAAGCAGCTGGGGGTTACTTCATTGATCCTAATGCTACGGATACGTGCTTGTATTGTCCGTATCGCTCGGGTGATCAGTACCTCTCTGGGTTGAATATCAAGCCGGGTGATAAGTGGAGGGATTTTGGGATTTTTCTCGCGTTCTGTGTTAGTAATTGGGCGCTGGTTTATTTCTTTATTTGGAGTGTTAGGATTAAGGGGTGGAATTTTGGGTTTGGGGTTGTGGGGAAGGGGATTAGGGGGGTGAAGGGGTTGTTTGGGGGGAAGTAATGGGGTGAGTAGTGGGTGGGGGAAAAGTTTTGGGTTGTGGGGTTGCTATGGTGCTAAGTAATGATTCTGAGAGATGAGTATATTATAATAGTAGCGTTTTCAACAGCTAATACTAAGTTTTACATCTGTTTCAACATGCGTATTTGTATTAAGTAGGGGTGTCCATTCACTGCGTTTGGTTCTAGAATAATATAGCGGTGAATACTCAATGGTGGTTGCCTTCTTTATACGGTGATCAAGTGTGTCTGTGATTGGGGATTATTCCATCACCGCCTTTCCCACTTCCTGTGCCCAGTAGTATGATTATGTCATCTATGCCTGGAGAGCACCAGAGTGGGTATATAAACCCCCCTTCCCTCACCTTCTCATTCCTTTTCTTTTTCTCTTCTTCACTACACACATGCATGCAAGAGATGAGATCAAGACCACTGGGATATTGAAGCCACGTGTTTGGCGTTGGGTTTGGGTTGTGTTTAAGCTCAACATCCCCCACCAAACGAATATAGGCCCATAGAATGGGTTGGGAGCTGTTTCGTGGAGTCGACGTTGAGATGATGGTGGGAATGAGCCATGGATCATAAAAGCAGGATATGGGGTCGGAGCGAAGATGACCAAGACGATGGAGTCAGAGACGAAAGTGAAAATAATGATGGAAAACCAAAGCGATCAGGTAATATGGGCGTGGGGTTGGTTGTGTGTCGTGGTTTTCGTGGGTGGTGGTGGTGGTGATGATAAGGTTCATCACTAAATAGTGAAAGTTCTCATCATTACTATTACCATCTCCCTATGTCTTAGGGGAAAACAGGGAACGAGTAAGCTGATTACGAGGATAATAGACACTCGCTGTCCACCCCATTCCAGTATAAAAACCCCCTCTTCCCCTCACCTTTCCTCTTCTTTTCTGCTCCACTACACCACACATTTAGTATCATAGAAACCACCACTCCCTCAAAACCAACATGGAAGCCATCAATGTCGCGGTGTCCAAAGCCAACATGCCCAAGAAACAAACCTCCAATACCGCAAATAACCCCTCCCAATACCTTTCGCGCCTTGTCGAAGCCGCACATGCGCTGGAGAGAGTTGGATTTGAGCTTGACGGTTTTTCATGTTGTTTTATAGCTTGTCGGATTCGATGTTGATGGGTTTGTTGGTGTGGGGGGAGTTGGATGTATAAACCGTGAATGACGAGAACCTGATGTGGGGGGAAGGGGTGGAAGGGCTTTACCAGGGACTGTGGATCAGAACCGAATGGAACATTTCCTCATGGGTGGAGTGTTGGTGTGGGGCGTGGGTTTTGTGTTAGTGAGGGTGATGAAGTTCATCACAACCTACACCTCCCCATGCTTCAGCGAAAACAGAAACCGAGAAACAAGTAAGGCGATCACGAGGAAAGGAGACAGAAGCCACTCACCGCCCCTTCCACCCTATCCGCACTATAAAACCACCTTCTTCCCCCTCATTCCCTTCTTTTCTTTCTTCTCCACTACACATCTGGGATTATAAAATGGGAATGGAAGACTGGCTCATGGAATGGGGGAGTTGGGTGCTTCTTTTACCAACATGTCTTCAGATGGCGCGGGTGGTGAATACGTCATATAAGCCAGATGCATCACATCACTTTCATCACCCTATTCATGGGTATGCGTGTGTGGTGGG
>AJFL01000126.1:0-27211 GCA_000467735.1 Rhytidhysteron rufulum CBS 306.38
GATGATGATGATGATGATGATGATGATGATTTCCCTGAGTTTTTTTCCTTCCTTGTATCGGCGGGAGACGGGGAGAACGGAGGGTTTAGGAATGCAATGCATGGCATGTTGTCTGTCAGCAGCTTGATTTTCCTTTCCTTTCCTTTCCTTTTTCTTTTTTTTAGTAGGAGGAGGGGTGGGTAATCGGATGGTTGATGGATTATGGAGGGGCTTTGGTTGATTGATTGTCGGTGCCTAAGGTATGTAGATATGTAACTAATGCTTTCGGAGTACGAGCTTGGATGTGACATGTGCTGTATTCATGTAGGTATGTGTGTATGTATGTACCCCGCCATGACCGTTATTATGCCTTGTAAGCCTGTATGTGGGTGTATGTGTATGCGATAACCTTACCCCGCCACAAGCTGATAATGATGGTGGTGGTGCCTAGGTGGTGAAAGCCGAGGCTGAAGACTGCCTTGTCTTTGTGTTGCCTTGCCTTGTTTGACCGGTCACGATGATACTGCAGATGATGGAGTGACTTTGAGTTGAAGTTTGAATTTAGTTGAATGAGTGGTTGGTTGCAAAACGTACTCGGTACCGTAGAGTAAGGTTAGGATTTTACAGTTTAGATCGGAGACGGGGTAATGCGACCGGTCAGGAGGCCCTACCCTGCCCTTCCATCTGCATCCTATCCCATCCCATCCTATCCCTATCCCCATATCACACATCACACATCACACATCACATTTTTAATTATCATCCTAAACATGCAACCAGGCAGACATGCATCCATGCATGCATTATCCACTTGATGGCTTCTGCTTGCTGTTGCTGTTGTCAGCTCCGCCGGAGGAAAAGGAGGAGGAAGACATGTTCTATGTCGCTGATCAGACATTGGCACGGGGCTTGAGTTGCTTAGAGGGATAGACGATGGATGAATGGATGGGTGATCGTGTTTCAAAGTCCGCCTTGGCTGAATGGGATGGGTGGCCTGCCTGATGTATGTATGGTCCTTTTCTCGCCTATCCTTGGGTTACCTAGGGCTGTTAGGTAGGCAACTGGGGTGCGCGCAAAGGTCAGCAGCCGCTGCTTTGCTGCTCAATGCTAAGTAATAAAAATATCATCAGCAGCAGCAGCATATGGTGTCACAGTGTATGCCTATCCCAACTGGCTTTTTGATATGATTTTTTTTAATCTTTTCTTATCTTTTCTGCCTGATCATCTGTGCTGTGCTATGGGTCAGCTTGCTTCTAGGATAGAGAAGCGGATGACGACCTCTTTCTTCTTATTTTATTTGTCGACCTAGATCCAACCTCCGCTTTTGCATGAACTATCACAGCTCCGCCCCCACAGAAGTGGCTGTTCAGTTCAGGGCTGAAAAAATATATCCTCAGGTCACCTCTAAAATATGATTTAGCGATTCGTATGCACTCATTCATTCATTCCTTCAAAACTATCGACGGAAGCATGTCGCTGACATACATACATTGAAATATGCATCTTATCAGATAATGTAATAATTTGCATGCGTAATCCTCAGCACTCAGTGCACCAGGATTTGATATCAGCCTCCCCTTTTTGGCTGAGTACACTTCCATGCTTTGTATCTACGAAGCCACATTTGATCTTTCAGCCGCCACAAATTCACGACCTAAGTTGATAAGTGAAAGGCTATTCAATGCTTCCATAGATCATGCAACGGCATTCGCGATGAAAGACATCCGAAATGGTGAATTCTGCATGAAATGACTGGAGTTTCAAAACTCAAGTCAATAACTACAGATAGAAAGTCAAATGCACATTCTATCCCACTAGAACCATGCTTCTCATGAAAACCTCTCGAATTTCTCATCCTTTGTTGAATTTCTGATTCGTTCATACTTGCCAACAATGTCCTTCTCTATTCATATCCTCAAACCAGTCTTCTAACAAAATGATCTCCAAACCCCAGATCCTAAGATGGAGAACCCCAACCCATACAACCACTGGACCAGATTCAACACCTTCTACGGCCTCCTCCTAACCACCCTCCTCAGTTCCCTCCTCCTAACCGGCGACCTCAACCACTGGAGCATATCCGGCCCCCTCTTCACCCTCGCAAGCGCCCACCGCGCATCCATCGCCCTAGCAGTGCAACTCCTATCGAGTCTCTTCGGGCTAATCCACGTCGCCGTCGTATCTCGATTAATAAACTACGGTCTCCGCCTACGATTAAACCAGAAACCCGTCACTCTAGACGTTCTACGCACATGGGTGGATCTGAGTATCCCACGCGTAGATTGGGACCTACCACTTCGCTTCTTCTTCCCTGTTCTTATTGTTGTTTTCGCGAGTTTGGTTCCCGCGGCTTTATGGGCTGGTGCGATTACACCTATCTTCACTGTTGAAGTGACGACGGGTATGCTTCTAACACCAAGCTACCGCGACATCTCATATATAAAAGAATACCCCTCCGATATCGGGAAAACGGGTCCCTCACTTCGGAACCAAAAGGGTTTCTTCACTTACTCAGTTGGTATCCAACATACAGGCAACCTTCTCTCCAGCGCCGCATCCGCCTCAACAACAGGTCGATCCCCGCGAGTCCACCCTAAGTACGATAACTCGCGTTTCAGCTACATCGGCCGCTCCTACGGCGTCGGTGCCCCGGTGGGTCTAACAGACTCCCTGATAACCTCCCTCCCATTAGCCGTGGCGTATAAGTATCAAGAACCCGGTTACCTGACCAACGTAACTTGCATCTACAACAGTAGTTCACGATTCCTCCTCAGCGGGCCAGTTCAAGAATGGATATACGCGGCCTCAGGACCGCTCCCAGATACCGTCGGAACCCCCGAATACTCGAATTACATCGGCCATAGCTCCGATGCTATCGTTGCTATAGGCGTCTCTCACAGCGAACTCTCCCCACGGAACTACCTAGCCATCGCTGCGGGATCCTCTTACGCCTTCCTAAACCTCACACAATGCGAATTCAGCTTCGTACCAACACTCTTCAATATCTCTGTTGATCTACAGACAAATAATATAACCATCCGTCCACACCTCACGATCCCGGATTTCTTGCCTCAGAGGAACTTGACTAGAACGACGGTGCGCCAGTTCGAGTTGCTAGCGAATGATATGACAAATTTATATGTTTCGCTGTTGGGAGATGCGTTTAATGCATCTATCGCCTCTTTCAATCTCTCCCACGCTTCGTCGTCTCGTTCACAGCTTGAGGAATCGGTGGCTACATTAGCTGGCCTCACGAACTCGATAACCGCTATGACAGATGATATGTTAGGTGCTTATGCGGCCGCGCAATTAATGGTCGGACATATCTTCGAAACTAATAATGATGTGAAAGTCTACATGGCTTCGTTACGATTGGGACAGCGGTCTTTCATCTTGGCGATATTCATATTAAACTTGGTAATCTGCCTTATCGTATTAGCAGAGATCCTTCGAACTCGAGCTTGGGTTT
The DNA here is from genome assembly GCA_000467735.1 of Rhytidhysteron rufulum CBS 306.38. Taxonomy (NCBI): domain Eukaryota; kingdom Fungi; phylum Ascomycota; class Dothideomycetes; order Hysteriales; family Hysteriaceae; genus Rhytidhysteron; species Rhytidhysteron rufulum. Next base: position 3,449 of record AJFL01000126.1, read on the forward strand.
CGTTGACTCCATTCAACTATCTCGATCCCCGAGATCTCATCGTTGCGGCTAGCCGGGGAGGTAATTCAGTCGCTGAAGCATGGGAAGATGGATGTTTGGATAAGGAATCTAAACCTACTGATGAATCTATCAACACTGATAATGAGAAAGTGTACGGAGAGACACAAAACCAGAAAAGAAAACACAAAAAACTTCGTCATTTCTGGTTACTTTCTGATCCAGATACTGGGAATGGGGGGTTAGCTGTTAGGATTAGGAGGAGTGGACAAAGGGACGGGTTATTTGAGATTGGTTTGACGAGTCCCGGTATCCCACCACCATCTAGTCCCATTTCTGGTATTTTCTATGATGAGAAAATATGATGAGGGCGAATATGAAGATGTTTGGGTGATCGGGGAGAAAGGGTTAAAGGGAAGAAGTCGGGTTGATGATGATAATGAAGTATTACACCTTTTGATTAATTCATTGTACTTATTTAATTTATAAATGGCCTACTGAGTACACAGAATTACTAAGAGATGAAAGCAATAAAGTGATAGGTTAGATTCTTCCAAAGTCAAACAACAACTCCCAAAATCAAAAATGGTCACAATCACGACCCCAATCAAATTAAACAATCCAAGTTCAAGATAATATAGAATCGTCTTCGCATTCATAATGTATGTATGTTCCGAAAAGGCTACACCATCACTCGAATGCACAGAGCCAGGCAACGAGTCAATCACGAAGCAAGTCCTAACAAAGAACATCTTCGTCCAACCCAAGCCCAGCTCAGCCCAGTTCCATCCACCAACTGGATCGCTCACACTTCCACTGGAGCTCAACTTCTTAAGCTCATCATATCCCATGAGAAAGGAAGAAGCAAAAAGGTATGTCAACTGATGATGAATGGGAATAAAAAAGGCCCAACGCCACAGTCATGCAATTATAAAAGGTCTTCCGCTCTCCCCCAATGTCAGCCCTCAAACGCCGTATCATGTGCAAAGCAAAGCAATGAATTCCAACGACTTCAGCGCCATCATTCGTTGCCTAGAAGTGAACGGTTCCGGCCATGAAAAGTCTGGGTATCCGTGTTCCGTGTCTTCCGTATATATCCTTCCTATCCATCCCTTCCTTTCGTAACCATTTGTGTCGAAAACGCATAAAAAACCTGGGGTATATAGACTTTAAAGCATGTGCATGTGCAAAGTTGTGTGTTGTGTTGTATGTTGAGAGAAATTCGTAAAGCTAAACCGGGTCGGCTTCGGCAATATCCTCAAGGTCATCGATCTCCCGGCCCTTGGAATCTACTACGATTCTACGGCCGCGTTGGTCAGCTGGGACTCCATCGCGAGAAGCACCAAAGTCGAGAACCTATTATTATTCATAGTTAGTATCTTGTGATTGATAGGCGATAATGGAGAAGGTGAACTAACCTCAATGTAGGTCATGTTGTTCCGCTGCACCGCCGCCACACAACGTCTCTCGTTGAACTTGACTTGCCATACTCCGCTCAGGTCTGTCAAAAGATCTTTCACAAACTCTCCAGTTCGGACATTCCACATTTTCAATGTACGGTCGGAACCGGATATGACCTTTTGACCGTCGTGTTGGAAACAGGTAATGGCACCAGTGTGAGCACAGAGCGTACTCTTGCACTGTCCGTTCTCCGGATCCCAGATTCGAAGTGTTGAATCGGCCGCGGCAGAGACAAGACGTTCATGAGAAAGGTCGAGAAGGCCAACAAGGGACGTGTGACCTTCAAGATTGAAAAGGCACTGCCCTGTTTCAAGCGACCAGACCTTGACAAGGTTGTCCATGGACCCGCTAATGCAGCGGTTGCGAGCATGGTCAAGCACTACGCTATAGACCTTCTGCGAATGTCCTTGGAGTCGATGAACCACTTCACCGGTGGAAATTTTCCATACACGAACAGTGCAATCGTAGCTTCCACTAACAAGAGTATCGGCATGTGCGGCGATGGCACGAACAGAATGGTGATGACCGGTCAATGCCCGAATAAAATATGGATTGTCGTGATCGTTTGCTGGAGGTCCAGTTTGCATGATAGATCGATCACCAGCCTGAGGAAGCTTCCATACTCTGAGACTCGAATCACGTGACCCAGTGATGATGAGGGGTTCCTTCGGCATCATGATATCTTGGCCATCCGCAGTTTCTCCAATCTTGGTGGGCCTGAGGATCACAAGGCATCGAACGGTCGACGTATGGCCTTGGAATACTTGCGTGCATTTTCCCTTCTCGATGTCCCACACACGTACAGATCTGTCCGTAGATCCAGAGACTAGAATGTTGCCTTCATACTGAAGAGCCCAGACTCCTCCTTCGTGACCCTCAAGTCGGCTACGTAGTGCGCCAGTTTTCGTGTCGTAAACATTAATATTCGTATCATCGCTTCCAGTTAGGATTTTGTCTGTATCGAACTGCAGGCAGGTCACGACGTGGCGCTGATGCGCTCGGAAAGCGATGTGCTTGGGTCTCGTTTGTTCCTCCATCCAGCTCTTCCTGATTAAATGATGGCGCTGATACAGCGACTTAAATAGATGCATGCTTCGGAGACCCGGCCGCCCGATGCTAGGATTAGGAACTGCTGCTGCTGCAATGTCAGCAATGGCGATTGGCCCTTGATGGACCCCGAGAGACCGAGACCAGGTGGGGGTTTGTGGCTTAGAGGTGGCAATCCCCTTTCGGCGTAATTTCTTTGGCCCTGCTTGCTTCCCAGCTGCCTTTCTCTTTGGTCTACCGGAGGAGTTTCGCACGAGTGTACCTTCACTGTCTGCGTAGCTGCCAATTACACTGGCACCTGACGATCCAGGAGAAGCTTCACTGTCCGACTTCACCGTGTAGGAGCTGAGATCCTGCTCATAACTCTCGGCTGAGTCAGGGTATTGCCATCCCCAGCCTTCCCTGACTGCTCGCTCTAGCTCTCCGTCCGGGAGAACATAGCTATCTCTTTCCAGAAGCTCCTTCCAAGCAGTCTCATCCGTATCGATGATATGCCTCCATTTCTTTGAAACTTGCGCAGCACTGCACATGCTCCTGACGTCCAAATACTTGACAATATTCAAACTGAGTTCGAGGGGTAGCAAGCCTAGGAAGTCGCATTTCAAAGCCGGATTGACAACATCGGCTACGAAATGGAGAGTGGGTTTGGCACATCGCTTCAAAAGCTGGAACATCACATAGGACTGCAACTTCTCCGGCATGGCGTCAAAAGAGTCTAATATGGTAGGAACATCCATGATGGACGGCGTCGGAAGCTGTGGGTTCAAACTGATACCCTCATTTCTATTAGGAAGTTCAATCTTCTTCCGTAATGGAGATCGCACGTCGTTTCCTCTGTCAAACGACCTATCTTCGGATATGTCTAAACTCGAAACTTCATTCGCCTCGTCGTCTTCTTCTCCCTCCAAAGAAGTTTCAAAGCTGGAGTTATGTGGGAGATTAGCGGCAGCAGTTATTGGAGATAGACTTGGGCTAGGCAGACTAGCATCCTGTGCAGAAAGGGTATCCAGAGGCGTGGGTCTTGGTGGCCTAGAGGACGGGCCATCGATCGAGGTGAATGGTCCGATCGGTTCCAGGTCGGTTTCTGCAATCGGGGGCGTAGCAGAAATAGAAGGGCCATCCATTCCAGAGGCCCAAAATCGAGGTTCATGTGTAGGGTTTGAAGTTTGAATCGAATCATCATGATCTAGCGAAGCCTGCTGCGAAGATGATGCCTCTTTGCTATTCCACGAGCCAGTGAAAGTCGTAACATCATCATTCTGGGCCGACGATCTCAGGTTGGATTTCTTCGAGCCTGCCCTCACTTTCGGGATCTTGAACTCCCCAGAAGACCCAGCATCCGTATCTGGTGTTGCGGGGATACCTCCATCCATATCATCCGGGGTGACGTTGGAGCTTAATCGAGTCGCACTGTTTGCTCTAAACGCAGACATAGAGCTTCGGGGTTTCTTGTTCCGACGGTGTAAGCTTGCCAGCTCGGCAGCCTCGGCAATGGAGGGAGGCGATGATGATCGTTTTCGACGGCCCGATACCGTTCTCGAGGTGGCGTTTGTAGATCGGCTGGATAGTTGTTGATTTCTACGACTCGGGTTCTCGTAGTTGCCGTCATAGTGCTTGATTGTCTCGACTTTGCCGTTTGAGGCCTGGAGGGCATCATGTAAATTCTCATGCTGGTGGGAAGGAAATGTTAGCCAACGAAGGAGACAGGCACGCTCTGGAGAGTAAAGTTCCTTTGCCAGATTGCCAGCTTTGAACATGGGGTTTGTGCTGCAGTGAGCCGTACCTCTTCAAGTGATCGGTTGACATCTTCCGCCTCTTGAAAACAAGCCTGGGTACCTGCAACGTCGAAAACAAAGGCTCGTATAGATTCTGGTGCGGGAGAGTATGCCAGCGGGTACATTTTCGGATCCCGTTGCTTCAAGTTGCGTGGGGCATTGATGACAAGGGGAGGAAACGAAGTGGTAGTTGTCGTCGTAGTCGTCACAACGGTAGTGTGCGTGGCAGGTGCGTATGAAAAGTGGCCGAGGGTGGCATATGGCTCAATAGTTTGTCTTTGAATTGATTTCGTACAGGCCTGACTTCCCTGCCCAGTTTGCCTTGAAGCCATGATGTCTTTGGACGATGTACAGGGAGGAATAGCGGTGGGTTTCGTCACAGAGTTAAAGGAGAATGCTGAGGAGTGTGAAGGAGATCGGTTTTTGGCGGAAGCCAAGTCCATCCGAACAGTAGGAGTGGAGGCAAAAGGGTGCGTACGCGAGAGTGACACGGCGGCGACGGTGCGCGTAAGGAGGAGGCGGTCAGGTGAGGATAGACATTTGTTAGGACAGTCTACAGCGTGAGTTCAAAGTGCCTTGGCGAAGGGAGGAGGGGGAGGGGGAAGGAGCAGTGGTCGTTGTGTGCTTTTGGCGGGAGGTATGCTTATGAGCGGCGAGACTATCAGGGCGCGGTGAGAGCGAGAACCCGAGGGGGGCAAGGAGCAGGGAAAAGACGGAGAGGATGGAGAATGACGCCGGTCTGCCAGCCAGGACACAGGAACAGCCAGCAGCAGAAGGGGAGCGGTGCTGCACGAGTAGTGGAGGAGAGGTTGGTGGTGTAGGTAGTCGTAGTGGTGCGGAGAGGGGTGGTGGACTACCAGTCAGTCAGTCCAAGAGAAAGACTTGGGTTGGTGCTCGCTCGGCAAGCTCAAGTAATCATCCGAGCACACTTCGGGCAAATAAATACAAATGCACTCGTGGAATATATATCTAGCTATCTAGCTAGGCACTTGTATGTACAGATGGCCTCTTGATTATCGCTGCTATACCTGCATTGGTCTATCTGGAAACTGTCTGCCTGAAGCGCATCGCCTGCTGCCCACGCACGCCGGGCTGCATGGCCTTCTTCATCCAGAGAGCGAGACTCGAAAATGGCGTCCCTCGTAGACGGTGGATCAGATGGCGACGATTACGAGCGAGCCCCGACAAAACGCACTGACACCCGCCTTCAGCCTCCTCCTCGCCTCCTCTCTTTGCCCTGCCCTCTGCCCTGTCCTGTCCCGTCAGCTTCAGTCAGACTCCCGCTTTCAACCCTGGAAATTCACGAGGCTGGGACGACATCGGCCACTCCTCGCTCTCCTCATCCTCCTCATCATCTGCTAATCAACCTCGTTGTCTGCCGTCTAAATAGAGTGGTGCTCCGTCCATGGAACCCCAAGTGTGCTTGCTGATGGTGGTAGCCTCATTCTGCTAGATGGCAATGTTCCTCCGCATCCTAATCCAAGTGCGCAGCCTTGCAAAACAGACACAGACTTCTCCATCACCTCAGACGGCTGCCATTCCCAACTACTGATAATCGCCGATGATGCGCACCACGTTACCAGGTTCAAACAAGACTGGCTTCCTTGAATGTGCAAGCTAACACCGAGTTGGGGAAAATTTATATTGCTCGGCCAAGGTCCGCCAATCAATTTTCCCTCCATCGCTATTTATTCCTCACTTTATCATTTATTTGTATTAATGCGCATGATATCATCCCGCCTCTCCTTTTCGCGACAGCACGGTACGGGAACCCAACAATGTTTAAGGGTTTAGACATTCGTATCCCACCCGTTCGTATATATATATGGCATTTAGGAAAGTCATACCTAGAACGGGTGCTTTTCCCGTTATGCAAGACATCCAGCGACCTTTATATCCCCGCTCTCTTTTAGAATAGATTATCTTTAACAAGGCAAGGAGGATTTCATAATCATCACAAATTCAATAATTTCTTTCACTATGTTACCCCAACAAGACCTGGGTATAGAGTGTTGCCTTAGGCACTTACCAAGGCAACGAGGCATCGATCGCAAATACATGTTCAACTCTTGCTTAATCATGTCAAATCTGAAATTTCTTTTCCGTACATCACTTCGACGTCTTATAGCATGCGAAAATTATTCTATCTGACAAGTCGTTGTCATTGGTCAATGCCTGGGGAGTCGTTCCTTCCTCTTTTCAACAACCAGACTTCACGTGATGCCCGCTGTTCGTGCTCGTCTCAAACGTCACCTCTCAACTTCGCTCCGTCTCTACACGCCTTTCGCCTTTCGCCTTTCACCTCAACACTCGCAGCCGTATGTTACTTGTGACATGGGCCGCAAGCAGATCACCAAAACCCGCGTTCGGCAACCCGCCGCGTTGGCCACTGCTGCACCCACTGCATCCACTACACCAACGACCCAGCTCATATCTGCCAAGCAGAGCACGGAGATTGTCCAGACACTTCTGCATGGATCAGTAAGCCAGACACTCACTTAATCTTCCATAGTCTCTGACCTGTTCTTCACTCCAGATCAGCTGTCTCTCTTATCTGAGGTAAGACCACCCCACTCGTCCCACCTGAAGGCTAGGATACTAACACCATCTAGAAACCTTTTCGAAGAATCATGTTTCGATGATCAATTCTACGAAACGAGCAATGTCCACTGGCCGTACGATCAATATGCCTCAGGCATGGAACAGCCTCAAAGCACTTCTCGTGCTAGCTCAGCAAATGATTCCGGGACAACAGCACTCAAACAACGAAGTGGCACAAGAATGAGAGTATTGAGACGAGGGAGAAGCAGGGCTGTTGACCAACTTCTTGACTGGCTGGTGAGTGATTAACTTCCCCGCTCGACATCTATCACGTCGTCTACTGGTGAATTAGACGATACTTTGCATTCTCGATTCTGACATGACGAGTAAAGGAGAAAGGGGCATTTGAAGCCCTGCAACGAAACGTACTGAAGGCATTGCAGCTTAGCATATTTGAGGATCCGGATCGGCCTTCAAATGTCGTAGAATTGTACACCTTTACGTTTCATTACGACTCCTTGTCTGATCAAAATGCAAAGCTCACTAAGATCGAGCTTAAGGGGCCTAACAATGAGACTGTCCCAATCAAGACCGCCAAATATGCAATGCAACTGTTTATCCGAAGACTAATCGCATTGTGTGGAACTTTACCTGCTCTTCCTCAGAAGCGGTATCTCAAAATGCATCTATTCTATACGGACGAATGCCAAGATGATTACCAGCCTCCTGGTTTTGACGCAACTACAGACAACGTCATTTACTTCCCAGGTAGCGATTGGGCATGGGAAAAGACAACGGCAGCATGCGGCGCCATGGGTTCCGGATTTCACACAGTGTCGCTCAAAGTATCACACATGCAAAATGTTAGCCCTATCCATAGTTCCGACGATAGACTATATGATCCAATCACCGACGACAAACCAGATGATTCAATCCCTGATGACAGAACAGGTGATCCAATCCCCGATGACCTGAGTTATACCGAACCTGCGACCAGAGAGGATGATATAATCGTCGATATGCCGGATATTACTGTCGAAGTTGCCGAAGAGGACCGGGTTGAAGGGTCTTCCCAAGCATCACAAACCCAACAATTCATTGATGAACTGTCACAAGCCCATGATTCGTCGCTTGATCAAGCTCATGGAAAAGTTGATATTCCCGAGAAGCGCAAGCACTCACAACAAAGGAGAGACCGTGATGACACTTCGGCTACACATGCCGGTGTCGAAGCAACCGACCAAGACGCGAAACATGTGGAAAGTCGGTCGACATCATTGGTCTCTGAAGACTTGAGAACCACAAAGCGACTTCAACAAATGGTAAGCTTCCCAAAGTCGAGAAGATCTACACAATGTAATGACTGACCATCACAGCTGGAATCACCGAATCCAGACACTGGCATGGAAGCAACTCAACGCTTAACACAACCATACAATACGCTTGACAGGGAGCAAGATATTATTGCACAGTTCTCTGTACACCAACTCTCCCAAAAGAAGTTCCAAGAGCTGGACATGAAGAAGAGTCTTCTCCCATTGAGAAAGCAAAACATTGTTCATCACCAGGAATCTCTTCCGCAAGATTGGACTGGAACAAAGGATGTTGTGAATTGCCAGTGTGGGTGGAATGAGGAGGAAGGTGATCTGGTTTGTCTCTCAAATATGCATCTACAAAAGGTTTCTAACAAGTGTAGGTCAATTGCAGCTTCTGTGATACATGGCAACATCTTCACTGCTACGGATATAGGAGCTCTAAGGACCCTAGAATCCCAAAAGTTCACGCTTGCTACCAATGTCTTCTGCAGGATAAGGAAGCACCTCTCCTCCGAGAACTGCGAGACCTTGCACTTCTGAGACGTGGCCTTTTTGTCATCGAATCGGAAGGTTTCTCTAACGACCGAGAATTGTCAACGTTGCTCAGTAAGTGATAATCACCCAAACCCAAGTAACCCGTTAACAAGTCTAGACTGTGACCTACAAACAGCGAGTAGGGTAGCTTCTCACCTTCGAAAAGAAGGCTATCTAGTATCTACCCTCGGTCCCAAAAGAAAAGATGCTGGATCCCATGGCAAAGCCAGATATTACACAGTCAAAACCGATCCGGCACTATCGCGAATGATCAAGCAGTATTTTGACCCAATAGCCAAGATTGCCCACCATGTCAGTATATTCTAACAAGCATACTGATCGCATGCGCTGATGTACCACAGTTTCAATTGCCTCAAATGAAAAGTACCGCCCCTGAGAGTCCTAGGAGCATTTCGCAATCTGTTGTTGAAGACTCACTACCCAATTCTATGGAGTTGGGAATACCGGCAATCCCAGTTTCAGATGAGGCGTCGATAGGAGATTCACCTGCGGCTCGGAAATCCGGCTTTGGATCTCAACCTACTCAATCCAACTTGGGCAAGCTCACGGATAAACCGGTGGTTGTGACTAGTAGTCAGGCAGCACGTTACCCGTTGCGTCATCGCAACCCCAACGTCTCAGTCGAAAAGGTAGCAACGCCAAAGAAAAGAGGCAGAGAAGAAAATGGGTTTGACAGACCCACGGTCAACCTAAAGAGGATGAAGAGCTCGGCAACGACTGGATTAATCAACATTGGAGAAATGATGACTCCGTCTCCTCGTGGCACGCCACGCCGTGGTGGCCTTCGTTAAATGTCGACAGGCTTATACCACACAAGATCGTGGGATAAGGCCATGCTGCCTTTCGTGCGAAAGAGAATACCATGTTCCTCAGCGTGTAGTATATATATGTATAACATTGATAATCTGTCGGTGATGGAACCGGTGCGGTTCTGATGTAGGAGAACAGCATTTCCGGTTCGAGTTCAAAACAAGCACTTCACGTAGTCTCTATAGAAGATAGTAGATATCAATACCAAAGACCTATATATTTATTAATGATTGGACATTTTTCATAATTCCAAGGCGGTGTGAGGGTTTCGTGTTGCAAAGTACCCGCGTATGGATATGCTTGAATCCTTCAAGGATGGGTGTCTCATGTCCAGGCTCCCTATCATTTCGAGACCGGAACCTAAGGATCTAAATGCACATCTTGGGAGGTTTACGAGGGTTTCCATACTCTGATCTAAGGACAGGGGTGTCATGGAGGAAAGTCGGAACGAGAAGAATAAGATGAGAGAACGGGGATGCGGGAAGGATGGGTCATGTGACAGCATGTAAACTTTCTGAGAAGACGTGAGTCAGGAGGTAAAGTAGCGGAGAGTTTAGCAACCAAGGAGTCACTTTCAAGAAGAACAAAAGTGGCAGAGTAGATAGAGAGTCCAAAAATACAAATCATCATCATGAACCTTGCAAGTAATTATAATAATAATGGAGGAATAAATTAACAAAGATCAAGAGCCGTCATAATTATTGTACATACTAACGCGCTTCTTCCCCCTTCTACCATACTAAGACGGATGTAAATCAAGAAAAAACTCAATCTTTAAATAATATTCCGAATAGTGGGGAAGGATAGCGATCAGGGTCATAGCAGCGAGCTTTATTCAGATGGGAGATTGGGAGCGGCGGGTGGATGGGCCTGGGATCGACGAGGGAGGAGTGTGAATGTGGTAGGGATTTTCGGGGGTGGGTGCTTGGACTTGGTCGATGCTTTTTTCTTTGTTACTGTTTGGGGATGTGAGGGTTGGTGATGGGGAAGGCGGTGGGAGATGAGTTGGGAGGATTTACACAGTATGTGTGCTTTGACTGACGGGTTAGCCCGTGGATCTTCGGTGTGCGTCAACGGGATAGGCGGGTTGGGAGGTGGATGGATGATGGATGAATAGGGGAGGGGAGGGGTTAGGTTGGTTGGTGAAGATTGCTGCTGCTCATGATGATGCTGATGAGAGGAAAAGAGAAACGATGAGGTAAAAGGGGATTGGATTGGGGTTGGACTGGGACGCAAAGACCATGAAGGTGTGTTGGTTTTTCTGTATGTGTCTGTCACCGTCATTTCGCTCTCTCCCTAAAAATAAACACGAGGGGTTACGGGCGAGTAGTTGATAAAACGACGATTATCGAAACATTGACGACGCATCGTGAAGAAGTGTACGGGGAAGGAGGTAGGTAGTGACGACGACGGAGTGTTTGGCGATTGCTTGGAGGAGAAAGAAGCTGGGACGAAAAGAGCCACAGCACAGCGTGTTGCGTGGGATTGTACGTGGATGAAACGAAAGCACGATGATAAATGTGGCCGAGCGAGGCGCAGGGAAGCTGAGGGTTAGGCTGCGATGGTTGGCTCGGGCGAACAGGGACGCTGGACCGGATTGGGAATGAGATGGGGGGAGTTGCTTCCTGTTTGGGTGGCAGCTCTGGTGTGGCCAAGAGTTAATGATCGACGACCCAGATTTTGTCGTCTTTGTGGCTGGACTGTCTTGGGCCAGGGGTGAGGGGAGGGAGGGGAGATGGATGGATGGCCCTGGGAGAGGGGGTTGAAGGTTTTCATCAAGCCTATCCTATCCTACCCTACGGAGCACTCTCTTTCCAGTGCCCGACAGCAGCTCTGCTCTGTGGCCGCCTTGCCTTCGCCTTCGCCTTCGTCAAGCGCTGACTGGTACATCATACGTAAACCTTGGGTTAACTCCGTGCCGAGGATGGTCTGCATGACTGACTTTCTTAGGGTTTTTTTTTTCTCTTTTTTCGCCATTCACGGCAGACGGAAGACCTACGTACCGTAACTACCGTATCGTATCGGCTGGCTGGCTGTGCAAAGAGAGAGGAGACGGAGGATAGTGGTCTTCCTCCGGCATAGTTGAACGGAAGATTAATGCAATCTTATAGGCATCTCGGATAGGATAGTATAGGTAGGTATGCTTTTCTATCGATGGTTGGTTGGGTGGTACAATTGTCTGCAGGTACATGTACAATACCGTCCATACAGATGGAGGAGATGCACGTTCCCGGGAAGCAGCCACAGATAGATTGCAAACAACCCTACCCTACCATGGCCTTCATAAATCCTTCGCGCTGGCTGGCTGCCGGGCATGCATGCTTGCTTGCTTGCTCCCTAGAACTACCTTCGCGGTAGTCACGGTAGTTAGTTTGCATGTTAGTAGGTTGTGTAGAATAAAAGCATGGAAGGTACGGCGATGCGGTAAGTAAGGCTAAGTTGTGCACCAGTGCAGCGGGCTTTGCGTTTCTGCTTCCGGAGGCCAGCCATGCTGCAATGGGGCAGGCCTTGGACGATGGCAGATGGAATGGGATGGGATGGGATGGACGCTGGATGACGCCAAACAGAGGGCTGCCCGCTAAGCTGCTCAAACTTCCGACGGCGTTGCAGGCTAGGCGTGCATCAGGCCTAGCATGAGGGGCAGCCGGCGAGATCCCTGGTACGATTCTCCCGCCTTTCGCAGGCACGACAGGGTACGACAGCCAGGCCTCGCGTTTGACGAGCCGCAACGGGGTTGGCCCCTGGCTATCCACCATGCCCACCCACTGCCCAGCAAGGCCCATCAAGCCATCATGGGTTGAGCGATGCTTGTCACCTGCTCGTCGCTCTCTCTCGAATCTGCGCCTGTGCATGTGCAGTGCAGCGCAGGGCAGATGCGGCCCTGACGATGATTTCGAAAGGGGCCTCTGACCCTCTGTCAGTCTGCACCCAAGCTCCTGGGACTGACTGCTCTATCAATTCTGCCTCCCCTCTCCCCCCCTCTCCCCCCAATTGGGCCTCTCTGTTGCTTTCACCCATATCAATCATTCACCCGTCCGCGGCACCAAGTCTGGAACAACGCTCCCCCTGCGAAACTCGAAACCCTCACACGCTCGTTCGTCCATGGTTCTGCAAGCCAACGGGTATTCTCTAGCTTACCGCATTTTCGACGTGTGCCTCGAATCCACAGACACATAGCTAGCGTTTGTCAGTCCTGGTCCGAGGGTTCGTCGGGTCGTTCGGCCAGCAAAAGGTGGCCCACCTCCGTCTCCAGTCTTGATATTCGTTCACCTCTCCTCCACAAACCCATACCGCTCGCTCCCCTTCACCCTCCCGCGTCGCAGCAGGCGGCGACATGTGTACATACGGCATGCTGTGAACGAACTCGTCTGGTCTTAGAGGACGCACCTTTGGCACAATATACACCCAATTTCTCCGCCACTTCTGGCCATCACTGCTCGCCCGTCCATTGAAGCTTGACATGGTTATGTAGGGCGATATACCTAGTTCAGGTAGTCTCCGAACCACCTTTCCCTCTTCTCCATCGCGTAATTAATTATGATCCCAGGACTTCACAATCTCTTCATCCTCTTCATACCAATTCCTACACCAAGACACACCCTGGTCTCCATCCTTCTCTCGAAATGGGTCGAGGACATAGGTTCGCCTTCCCGTTGCCGGGCCGAAGGTCAAATTCTACTCCACATCACGACGACGACACGAGCTCAATCCCTTCTGTTCCCCCATTGCCAGAATGGTCGTCTCACGGTCAAGATAACTCCCAACTCTCCAAGGCAGAGAGACTACTTGGAGCCTCTAGCATGGCTATACGGACTTCTGGAAAGCCCCAGCCAATTCCCATCTCACGTTCGCCCGTCCCTCCACCTCCGCAAAGCCCAAGCTATATGAGTGTTTCGGTTTCTGGAGCTAGTATGGATTCCTACTATACTGGTGGGGACTCTTCAACGGCCGTCGACGAAGGCCTCGCTCCCCCACGATTTCCAGGTCTCCACCCACGGCCTTCGTCGAATGCGCTCGGCGTTGCATACAATGACGGAACAGGTCGGAATGGATCAGTGAGTAGTGCGCACAGTTTGCAGATTCACAATCAGGGTTCCTCGTCGACACTGCGGTCATACTACGATTCGCACAAGTCGCCACTATCCGTATCTCAACAGACTTCTGATTCTGCGGTCCGGGACAAGGCGTTACGAAAGGGCCAGAGTTCCATGAAGTTCTTACATGAGAACCGCTCTCAGGGTAGCCTCGTGTCGGCGCATACTCAATACACGCATAAATCCAAGGAAAGTGAGAAGTCATCCCGTAAACATAAACCGGCAAAGTTGGATTTGTCCAAACTCTTTCCAAAACCAAAGGCAAGCGGGGAGGATGTCAGGGGCCCGATGCTATCACCCAACAAGTTGGTTAATTCTCCGACTGCGCTATCGACCATGTCTGAACTTTATCCACGACATTCAACCTATGATTCTGCGAATCTTAATGCTCGGTCGATGTTGGGTGGAAAAGGAGAAGAAAGAACTTCAACAAAACTACAAAAGAAGAAATCTCGAGATATGGTATCAGGAAAGGGGAAGGACTCAAAGAAAGTTGTTGAGCGTGACCAATACGACAATGCCAAAGTAAACGTTAGGCGTCCACCTCGAGGGATTCAACACTGGTTCGACGGTTTGGATGACGAGAGCGGTGAAGAGGAAGAGGAGGAGGCAGTCCCAGCTCCTATGCGCCCCCAACCTTCGCCTGCGACTCAATACTCGTATTCCGCTGTTCCTGAGCATGGATCACATTATTTCTCACCCGTCAGCGAGCACTCGTCCAACTGGAACGACGCAAAACCATCAGCTTCTTCCAAGAATCCAAGGCAAACCAAGGACATGGCCCAAACGGACCGACGCCACCTTGCAGGTGCCCACGGACAGACCCATCACTTAAATTCTCCCAGTATCAATTCGCTGAACAGCATGCTCTCAAGTCAAACCAAAGGTTCCAAGTTTTCGAACTTTCAAGACGCCAGTGTACTGTCTATGTCTTCATCAGAAGACGAAGAAGAGGATGAACCCCCTACAGCTCGTTACCCCCCTATCCGGCAAAGTTTGGCTTCAACGAATAGTGAGGCTGTCGTAGGTAAAGCGCAGGCATATGGGATCTGGCCGCAGCGCCAGGAACGTCAGGAACGTCAGAATCCTTCTGCATTGCAACGACATCCATCGGATTCAATGAACAGTATGCGTTCTGTGTCAACCACTGCTGCTACGATCGATATCATGCTTTCCCCAACAGATGCTGCACATCTGCCTGTGCCAAAGAGTGGCCAGTCTTGGAGACATGGCCGGAAGCCATCTGTCATTCCAGAAGATGATGTACGCCCCGTCTCTGTAGTCCAAAGTGACACTGGCCGGACTGGAAGGTCTGCATCTCCCGACTCTATGAACACCAGCCGTGCTAGTATTCGTAGTGGGAAAACATCTAGGAGTGAACCTCCAGATGGCCGCAAATATATGGCTGTTACAGCAGAGGAAGAAGCTCTTCTAGAAATGATGCGAAGGAAACGGGCTGATATGGCCAAGTCAAGTTTCAGTGAAGGCTACAAATCGGCTTTGGAGAAGAAACAAGCGCAAGACCGAAGCGCCTCTCCAGCTCCCAGCAAAGAAAGTTTACCTCGCGCATCGGGATTCTTGACAATGGAAAATTCTGCGTTCGATGCGTTTCCAATGCCGGCATCATATTCTCGGAGATCATCTCAAGCTTCTTCCTCATCTCGTCGTCTCAGTCCTTCCAGTGCTCGTAATCGGACCCAAAAATCCCAACATGGATCAACATCGAAATCTAACAACCGCCGCGATGCATCACCTTCCGGATCGAAGAACTCTGGTTTCTCACAAGTCGACTCTCCAGCTACCCGACCCTATCACATCTCTACTGCTCTGGATTTCTCGCCGCTTGATCCCAACTTCCCGTTCCATTCCCCGGCACGTACGTCAATGGTTGCTTCTACTATAAGCCATCCCTCTCCGATTCCTTCCCCCATCACTCCTAAATTCCAACACAACGAGGCCGACGTTGATGTTAAGGTAGCTGGCAGCGAGCCCAGTACTACCAGCGATGAAGAGATTATCATTGCTCAAACTGGTGTGATCGAGCCCCAAAGCAACCCTCTCAAGGAGACTCGCAATAGCAAATCTAGCACCATGCCAAGAACACGTCGACGAACAGCTAGCAGCGGCGCTGACATAATCCCCTGCAATGACAGCAAACCAAGGGAAAGCATGGAATCCATGAGCATTCAGCGCACTCGCACTGAATCGGTACATTCGGCGTCTGAATTCCCAATCCCTCCCCAACTTGAACAAATCAACTTCTCTCAACCCCGAAACCGCTCTTCAAGCACCAGTCGCCGCGCCTCCAACATCTCAAATGGATCCGCTGTGCGAAGCAGGACTAGCACGAACTCCAATTCGACCATCACAGGATCCACCGTGGGTCGATCTCGAGACCGTAGCCGGGGTAGTAGCACTAGCAGAACCCGTCATAGTAAGGAGAGCATGATGGCTGCTGGAGGTGCAAACCTCACCGTACCCGGCGAAATCAACGCTCGTTCCAGCGTCTCCGAGGACATCCTTGCTGCATGGGGAAGTTTGGGTGGTCTTCGAGACTGGAATGGCGGACACACGGGCGATTATTACAAATAATCTATATCATATCATATTCGTTTCCATAATTTACTCGTTTTTCTCACTCTCCTTTCTGGATCACGGAAATCCAATCTGTCTATATATTTATCGATCGTAATGGTTAGCCTACGGCGTCTCGGAAATTCCTGTACGGCGACTATTACCACTCACTCCACGTGTATATTTTTTGATTTGCCACATTTTCCTATCGAAGAATTTGCGTAACGATGTTGATGACATCTATATAGCGTCGCTTAGCGCGATATCCCCCTTTTTTTTCCTTTTATGTGTTTTGATCGATTATGGGGCATCTTAATAGTACTCTCTTGGTTATTATTGTTCTCTGATTGATTTTGGCTTTATGAGTCGGGATGAGGGTCCGACGTTTGGTATTTGGCTTTTTAAGCGTTTTGTTGGCTGTGATGGATGGATATCATGGCTATATGCCGTATTGTTGTTATCTTACTTGCTTTCTTGTATTTAGCTTTTTTATGGGGTGGGTAATTTGGGGTGGGGGTTGGATGGGGATGAGGGTGGGTGGGATGAGAGAATGAGGGAATGAGGTTGGTGGGTAGGGGGATGGGATATGTAATAATATCAGAGATAAAAAGTTCGAAATGTGTGGATTTTGTGTGCGTGTGATATGATATATGCTAGAGGACGTGGTGAGGTATATGGAAAGTGTGCTAAAGAAGTTGGGTATTGAAGTATGTAAATGTTGATATTGGATATGCATGAAGTCTGGTCAACCTTCTTTCCCACTAAACGCCTCGCTATTGAAAGTCGAAATAGATATTCGTTTTCCGTCGTCCGTTCCCCATCAACCGGCAGCCTCCTTAACCTTATTCGTCTCAGGCGGCTCATCAATAAACTGCGGCGGCTGAGCCTCATCCATCATGAACGCAGGCACACCCGAACTCTCCCCAATCCCCTCCAACTCAACCTCCTCCCCCAACGCCTCCAATTCCGCATCCAACTCTGCCTCATCCACATCCTCAGGAACATCATAACTCCGACTAATAGCATCCTGAATATCATTCCCAACATCCATCAAATCGGCCATCTCATCCTGCAACCTCTCAATCTTATCAATATCAACCTTCCCATACTGTTTCCTTAGCTCCTTGGTGGTAGTCTTCATAGCATCCACAGTGGTCATTGTGTTTTTCAGGTTATCCTGCATCATGCCCGCTTGCTCCATGTTCCAGGATTGCTGCTGGAGTTGGTCGCGTTGGGATTCGTAGAGTTTGCGTTGTTGCAGGACTTTTAGGGCTTTTTGCTTTATGGCGGTTTTGCCGGGGCCGTCGCGCATCTTGGAGAGCTTTTGTTGGTAGGTTGTTAGTTCGGCGTTTAGTTTGGCGAGTTTTACGTCGAGGGTTTCGATGCGGGTTTCGACCTAGGGAGGAGAGCGGGGGTTAGTGAGGTGGGTGGTGGTGGTGGTGGGGGAGGAGGGGGGATGGGGATGTACGTTGGTTATTGCGCCGCTGAGGGTGGGCTTGGGGGCGTTGGATTTGGCGCCGAAGAGGCGATTCATGATGGTGGTGGGTGTTTTGTGGTTTGTCCCTTTCGTGGGGGTTATTGGGGTGAGGAGAGGTGGTGGAAGGGGGTTTAGTAGAGGGTGGTGTTGAGTGAGTGAATGAGGATCAAGATGAAGTCACAGACCACCATGTCCGGGCGGGTGGGTTGCAGCGTGGACTGGACCTAATCGATAAGTTGTCACGTGGCGCGACTGAAGTTGGGTGGGTTGGTTGGTGGTGGTTGGTGCCTGGCCTGGCCTCGCCTGGGTATCAATCAAGATGGATTGAGATGAAACAAGATCTGTGGACGCGAACGGACCGAAGGAATAATAGCGATTATTGATGATGGGCTTCTCCACCAAGGCAGGCAGGTCTGCATAACATTATAGAGCGCATATATCGCAATCCCCTCATATGAGGTTGTTGTTCCGTTGTATGTAATTATTCCTCGGTCAGCTTCTGCTCGTCGAGTCCCCTTCCCCTCCACTCCCAAGGAAAACGAAACGAAGCGCCGAGGACGGAAGCTCGCATGACCCATGGGACATTGCCGTTGCAGCTGCGGCATCGAAATCCAGAAACTGCCAGCCTGCCAGACAGCCCGGTGACTGACTGACTGATTGATCTGACCGACCGACCGACTGACCTCGCCGGCATTGAATGAATAGTTAATGAATGCATTTGATGTTTTTGCTTATTCGACCACGGCCACGATCACGACCACTACCGTTTTGATTGAAACATACTCGAGCCCAAATAGTCGCCGATTTTCTTTCTCTTTCTCGCTCTCTTCTTCCTCCCTCCAATCCAATCCGTGCCGCTTGTTGTAGCAGGGCATAAGTTGTTTGATGTGCTGTCACTGCTCGCCGTGCCTGCCTGCCGTCTGAAGTCAGGACCAGGACCGGCCTGCCTGCCTGCCTGCTTGCCCAGGGCCGCCTTCGCCGCCGCCGTCTTTCTTCCTGAACGTCTCGCCGCAGCCAAAGCAAACCCAAGCAAGCGTGCAAGCTTACATACACCACCCCAAACGACCCCCACCTCATAATTCACCAGGTCCAACTGCATCCCCGACCACCAACGACAACAATCTACTGCTGCTTCTTTCCTTCTGCTCTTTTCCTCCTCACGACGCTGACGACCCACATCCGCCCCTCCAGATTACCATCTATCCACTATTACCATTTACCCAGTACGTCTCTCCTATTTCCCGCATCCCAATTCCCAGCTTCAACCCTCGCACAACCAACCAGCCCTCCACCCTCCACCCTTCAGCCCGCCGCCCGACCACGCTCGCTTTGGCCCTTCGCTCCCAAAAACTGACTCGTTCCCTTTTTGACCCCACCACCGACCGACTGACTGACTGACACCGTTATTGATTGCCTGCAGAAATCTAAATCATCCACATTCGCATGATACCCCATCATTTCCGACCTCCGTCCCCTCCAGTTCCCTTCTTCGCGTCGTCCCTCCCTCCGCCTCCACCACCGCCTCCTCGTGCTCGTGCTCTTTAACCGAGGAACAACACCATGTTCTGGCGCTTTGGCGGCTATGCGCAGCTGTCCTCGCTCGACAGCATCCTCGACAAGCCGGATGTGACGGTGGAGGAGCTGCTCGACGAGTCGGACCTGATACAGGAGCTGAAACAGCAAAACTCCAAGCTCATAGAATATCTTCGGGACGAGAACGTGCTCGAGCGTCTCTTGCGATATGTCATTGCTCCCAAGGTGGGGTCGCCCTCGGAGGAAGAGTCCGTCGAGGGCGAGCAAGAGGTCGGCAGTCAGCCACGTGAGGGCTTCTTCGGCAAGATCAAGGGCAAGTCGCGCTCCGCTTCCATTACAAAGTCCGACTCGGGAGATGGCGAGGAGAGCAAAGAGGAAAAACAACGCATGAAGTATGCCTATGTCGCGTGCGAGATCCTCTCGTCTGAAGTCTGGTCTATATCGGAGGCCGTTCTCGACAACCAGGACAACCTTCGCAATTTCTGGAAGTACATCAAGCAGCCTGCCCCGCTTGATCCTGTGCAGGCGGGGTATTTCACAAAGGTGAACGAGTCTCTGCTCGATCGGAAGATGGAGGAGATGCTCGAGTTCTTCAAGTCTCTCGATAATGTCGTCCCCGATATGCTGCAGCATGTCGACTGTCCCATGATTATGGATCTTCTCCTAAAGATCATCAGCCTCGAGAAGAGTGAAGGTGGTCAAGGCATTGTTGATGTGAGTGAGCTCGGATGCCATTGTAGGATCCTTATCGTTACTAATTCTTTACTAGTGGCTTCAATCCCAAAATCTCGTTCTACAATTGCTATCGTACCTTTCACCGGAGCACTGCTCCTCTACCCAAACTTCCGCAGGCGACTTTTTGAAAGCTATTATTACCATATCTGCCAATGCCACGACGCAGGACCAGTCCGTCATTGGACCTAACGAACTCACCAGACAATTGGTGTCGGAAGAGTGTATCAAACACCTGATATCAGACATGCTGAAAGGAGGGAATCCCCTCACTGTTGGTGTCGGCATTGTCATCGAAGTTATTCGGAAGAACAACTCGGATTATGATTTGGAGAACCAGATTGGCCCAGTCCCAAAGACCTCAGACCCTATATATCTCGGAACCCTTCTTCGACAGTTTGCAAAACATATCCCTCAGTTTATGGAACTTGTTCATAATCCTAATCATAAGACCCTGAATAGCGATGGAACGACCACGACAAGGAGGAGAGAACTTAAGACTGCTTTTGGCGAAAAGATTGAGCCTTTGGGATTTGATCGTTTCAAGACTTGCGAGCTTATGGCTGAGCTTTTGCATTGTAGCAATATGGCTTTGCTGAATGAAAGAGGTAGTGAAGCCGAAGTCAAGCGAAGAGATACGGAAAGAGAACGTCTCAAGGCCGAAGGGAAACTTACACCAAAGCCGACTACCGATTTCTCTACCAGTGTCGATAGCCATGGTTTTCATCATGCTCGGGCACCTTCAATTGATTCCCCTGAAGAGATCAGACGGTTAGAAGTGCAGAACAACTCCGAGGATGATTTCGAGAAAGTAGCAGCATCAGAAGCAATTGATGATAAAGAGGAGATTGGGGAGCCACTTGAGCGTTCACCTAAGATGCCTCCGATGTCTGCTGAGAAGAGAAGGAGCATGGATGGCCAATTCGTTGACGAACCGCTTTCTCCAGCGTCAGAGAAGACTGAGCCGAAGGACACTCCTGACACAAGCTCGGTGGCTACACCTGCTACTGATGATGCCGAGTCTCCTACTTCAGCAGGATTGTCTGCCAAGGTTGGAGGGCTTGGCCTAGATGCTGATACTGTAATGGGCAGTACCGAACCTGAAGAGAAACCGAAGGATAATCAAGAAGCAAAGCCGGCTCCCGAGAAAACTGAATCATTACTGACACAACAATTGAACCAAGGATCTGCTCCCGAGAACATGGATTCTCCAGAAGCTCTTTCTCCACATCCTGATGATAGGCCAGCTCCTCTGTTTTCTGGAAAACCTCGAGACACTCAAGAAACCAAAGTTAGCACCACCTTCTCTTCTGGTATTCCAGAAAGTGAAGGCTCAGAGATCACTCCCATCGATGAAAGCAGCGATTCAAGGTCTATCGTTTTTGGAGGCCCTGAAGCACAATACCCACCTCAGTATGAAGTCGATATTGACGGGTCACCTGTTGTAGGAGACTTGCTCAAGATGATGTTTGTGGACCACAAGGTAGTCCCTACAATATTGGTAAGTAGTTCATATTTGAGGGTTTTCGATTTTCTAACATTTTTGTAGGACTTCTTCTTCAGATTTCCATGGAACAATTTCCTACACAACGTTGTGTATGATGTTGTCCAGCAGGTCTTCAATGGCCAAATGGATCGTGGCTATAACCGTAGCCTAGCAATTGATCTTTTTGAGACGGGCCGTATCACCGAGAGGATCATTGAGGGTCAAGCGGCCAGCGACAAGGCACAGGCCGAAAACAACATGCGTCTCGGTTACATGGGACATCTCACCTTGATAGCAGAGGAGGTGTTGAAATTCACTGAGCGGCATCCCGCGGAGCTGCTTTCCCAACTTGTATTAGACAAGGTCATGAACCAAGAATGGATCAACTACGTCGAACAAACGTTGGCGGAAACAAGAGAACGAGACAATGCTATCCTTGGAGGAGTCAGGCCAGACATGGGCGTTGGTCCACGACAAGCTGTCCTTAACGCTGTAAACGCAGCATCGGGCTTTGGTGGCAATAGTTCTTCCCTTGCCAGCGCAGGGCTCTCCGGAAATGGATCGATCGGCTTGGACAGCATGGACCTGGCAAGTCAAGACAATTCTGGTGGTGGATACAACTTTGGCGGTACGACATTATTAAGCGGATTCAACAATTCGAGCGATGAGGAAGACGAGGAAATGGAGGAGGGCGACGATCGAGAACGGCATACGCCAGTGAGTGACTCGGAACAAGTGGGTGAACTCTCATTTGAAGACGTTGAGATGGAATACCGATGAAGTTCTATATTAATCAAACTGTGCGTTGCATCCCCCTTGTTTGTTGCTTGGGTTCGCAAATCCCATTGTTCTTTTTCTCGACTGGCATTCTAGGTCTCCCGTTCATACACATCACATACCCTGTATCTTTTGTTTTTGTCTCTCTTGGGATGCAATGCATTATTATAGAACCATGTATCACGTTCTAGGCTTTCTTTTTTGCTTTCCTCCCCGCTAGACGTAGATACGAGATGGAAACATTTTAGAGAGACCTCATGTATCAATTGTATTCATACATTTTTCTTTCCTTTGGCATGTCGGACCTGGGTTGATTTCAAATTTAAAGTGGAATATGCTAACTGATGGTTTCAGCAGTCCAAGGCCCTCCCTAGCCTCCAAATCCCGCCGCCATTGCAGATCCCGCCCTCACGAGCCCGTCGCCAATTCGCAGCACGACTAGCCCAACGAAAAGCAGAGATGGAGGCCTCTTCAAAAGAAGGCGAGAGTGAAGAAGGTGAAGGTAATGATTCAAATGAACCCGCCCATCCGTCTGATGAACATGATAATGCAGATCAAGGTGTTGTGATAGGTTCCTTGTCAGGTGCTCTAGGAGGCAAGACGAAAACCGGAGATCAAGGCAAGCCGCAAGAAAGATTTGCGAATTTGTTTGGGGGGTTGGAAGATAGTAGTGATGATGACGATGGACCTTTGGAGATGAAGATTACGGATAAGAAAGATAATGGGGAGAAGAAGGGTACGACATGAACGAGAAAGATAGTGTGTGTGTGTGTGTGTGTGTGTGAGCGTGTGTGGGACAGAAAGCATGTGGATAAAGGGCATTCTAGATGATTGGCTGCGCTACTTTTGTCTAGTTGGGATACCCAGGGTGTCTTTTTTGGAATCGGGATGGTTGTTTGGCTCTTTTTTCATCGTTTTTAAACTGATGGTTGATGGGTATATGATGATGGGAAATTTACTGGCATAAATGAGCGATGCACCGTTTTTGTATAGTAGGAATATATGAATTGGAATTTAGGTTATGAGGTATGGAGTTTTTGAATTAGAGGTGTTTTAATGGCGAAGTGGTGATGTCTATATGCTGTAGTTAGTCCAAAGTCACATGTTCTCGCGTCCCCGCGCGACATCCATCCAACCTCTCGCTCAGACCAACGAACCAACCAACCTTCACTATCACAAAAACACCACACCTCACTTCCAACTAACAACCCAACAAACAAACCCACCCACCATGTCCACCGACCACCAACACCTGCACCCCCACGGCCACCACCCACACAAACGCCACTCCGCCGCACACACACCCACAAAGCGCCAATCGCTGCTCCCCAAACCCTCGTCCCTAACGCTCGACCCCAGCGTGCTCATCGCACAACACGCCTCCCTCTCGGGGAACCGCGAGATCATGATCGGGCCGAATTGCGTGTTGCATCCGCATAGCAGGATCAATAGTAGTGGTGGGGGGATTGTGCTTGAGGAGGGGGTGGTGGTGTTTGAGAAGGGGGTTATTGGGGGGGAGGGACGGGAGGGCAGAGGCGCGACGGTTGTGGGGAGGAATGTTGTTGTTGAGGCGGGGGCGGTGGTGGAG
>AJFL01000128.1:0-13461 GCA_000467735.1 Rhytidhysteron rufulum CBS 306.38
AGGGGAAGGGGAAGGGGAAGGGGAAGGAGGTTGTGGAGAAGGGTGTGTGGGATTTGGAGGGCGGTGAATTGCAGAGGTTTAAGCGGGAAGTTGAGGAGGAGGGGAGGAGGTTGGAGGGGTGGGAGTTTTTGGGGTTGTTTTGGGAGAGATATGGATTTGCGGGGGGGGTTGGGCATAGGGATCAGAGGGGTGAGGATAGGAATGTGGCAAAAAAGGAGGCCGTAGAAGAGAAAGAGGCGGAGGTTCCTGATAGTGGTGATTGAATCACGTTATTTGATAGAGTAGGACTTTATGTTAGCACGCACTATACAAAGTTGGTAAAAATCGCAAGCTCCATATGGCGAGCGTCATTATTGAATGTTGGTAGTTCCGTAATCCCCAATCTAAACCCGATTGATTGTACTGGGTCCTGTTGTACATACAAGCTCGTTTAACCGATGAAATAGGTTGGCTTCCTCGATAGTTCCCATTCTACTCGTGTTGTTCGAAAGATATTGCGAACTTTACTCTCCTGTATTCATCATCTACCTATCCGCTTCCACATCTCAAGTATTGGTGTAATTAACAGTTTTGGATTTGCTCGACTGTGGTTCCGTCTGATTTAACACACATGCCGTGGTTCTGGCGGGCGGCAACATCTGCGATATGTTAGAAAGGGGTTTGGGATTGGTTTATGGATAGACGTACCGTCAGCGGGAAGAGGTGCGGCGACAACGAAGGCGGCCAAGGAGAGGATAGCGGCGGCGAGAGTGAACTTCATTTTGGCGTTTAGGATTTAAATAATACGGGGTTGTAGTAGTAGTGGTAGTAGTAGCTAGTTGGTTGGTTGGATAGTAGAATATTGGAATGGAACGTTTAGAAGGAATGTAAACGGTCGGCCGGCGACAAGGAAAGAGACTGTGAATTTGCAAGAGGTCGTGAAGAGAATGGAGTGAAAAGAATAAAGAGACACCCCAACGTCCAGGGAAATTTATCTTTTGTATGCTCAAGTTGCATGGGGGGTGTATGCGTCACTCATCACACAACAAACCGTACCAAGGCTTGGAAATTGCTTGTCTTCTGCTACTAAGACAGTATCGGACAGGATCTGAAACCGGAAGTTAGTGATTCCTGGTATCAGAGTCGATGCATAAAGAAAGATCTGGTCATGATGGACGAATAACGGTGTTCCGGGGGCGCTTGGGCCGTTGGCATGTAGATCAGTTGGGGGTGTGAGTATGGGGCGTGTAGTGGGAAAGCATGGGGATCGCCGTTGTTGATTGTATCAGGCCTGTCGTTACGTGCTTCAGAAGCGCGGGTAGTCAGCGTTTATTATGCTCGGCATGATTGAGAAGTCAGCCACCAATTTCAGAGCTTGGGACTCTGGTGGTGGGTGTTGTGAGGCTGAGTCGAATGTCCGTCGTGGAGTGTATTGCGATTCTTATGCATCCTGCTATATGATATCGAGATTGGATTGTTCGTTGAAGATGCGGGAAGTTTGTGAAGAAAGATTATTTAATCTGGGAATTTCTTAGCTTTCTATGAATTTGGAATCTTTTATTGATGTATTTTATGTAGATAGATGTGTTGCCAATCTTGTTCTAAAAGGTTTTGATGGCATTCGGTGTCTGAAACGGTGCTCAAACGAAGCTAAAACGTGTGATCCAGAAAGGGTGCAGGAATCCGACGATAGAGAAGACGACGGAAGGATATTATTAGGAGATTCGGACAGAGAATATATTGGGAATATATCTAGCTCCCGATTAAAAGGCACAAAGATTTGATGTTGCTGTTAGCAGCTTGGCTGAAGAGTTGGAAGAGGTTGTTGGAAGTACGAGGGATGAGATGGGAAAGAATGGTCTAATCCTATTCTGGGATGCGCTAGACTGTATTGGGAATGCTTGACAAGCGGGCCAATTTTTTCTACTTCGGTCCTCGGAGCTTCATCACTCTTCAACATCACAACGATTCCTAGATGTTGAACATTTATTAGGCTGGAACATCAGGTGCTAGCCAGATTGAAGGTCACCGTGGTAGGGTATTGATGAAGAAGCTCGGTTTTATTAGCAATCCTATACCTAGGTATTCCCTCTAATATATCGAGCAAAACTCGACTCTGGGAGGTTAGAGGGCGCATCTTGTCTTTAAGATATCGAGCATGCATCGATTCAAATGAGCTCCTTCGTAATCGCTTCAGCTTCTGCCAAAGGCGTTGTCTTTCATTTCCCTCAGTCTCCTTCACCATGTCATCATCACTCGTTTATTGCCGTATTTCTTATGTTGCTGCGGTGGACTTTGCTTTGTCTCTGCTCGATATTTCTAGAAATCTCCATTTTCTAGTCATCAGTTTGGTTAAGTACGCTCAACATGTTCATTGATGAAAGTTGGTGTGTAGAGCAGCAAGCAGCTCGTGTGTTTTGAAACGCGCCATCGAACTTGAGTTCGATTAGATGCATGTTGCGATTTGACTCAACGGTGAGGCTGTGGTGAAATCAACTCTTCTCTGTGAATGGAACATGTTTGGTTGGGAACAGGTGAGAGAGGGTCGTGGTATTAGCACCTTCATTGTGTTTGTTGTTTTCCCGTCATGTCCTGTCCTGCAGTCGCTCTTTCCCTTGACTCACCACTTCACCACCGCGACTTTTATTCCCCCCAAAACAACCACAACACTCCATCTGCCCCATCTGCCCCATCTTCCCCATCTTCCTCAACATGTATTGTTGAAGCCATTCAAAGACCTTCGCATTGCTACAGCATCATCTTTGAACGCTGTACCAGGAATTGTCACCAACTGTTGTCTTTGCTGCACCTTTCACTTTCACGCCTTCCCTTCTCTATACTACCACCCTACGGACTTGACCCCGCAGCCTGTAACGTACGACCACTTAGCTATGGCTGAAAAGGGAGGATGGCGCAAGAGAATGCACATGCCGGCACGTCCTCGAACACCTTCTCACCCGAAAGCCTCGACCTATGAGGAAGCAGGCGAGTATCTGGGTGTCCCAGGAATTGAACCTACCGACGCACGAGACATGCTTCTTCGGGTCAATACACCGACAACAGCAGAACGTGCGGTTACGCCGAGCATCCCAGAAACAGAGGATGACAAGAGCGACTCTGAGACCCCCACACTGCCTCCCCGCCGCCGACCTCCTCTTTCTCGTCTGCTCTCTAGTTACCACGCATTGACTTCCCCCCAACCTCCCCCAGAGGCAGCACCGGATTTCTGGTTGAACATAGGTGAACTTAAGCCTTTCGAAGAGAGGGTTAATCCATCGGTTGTGCTTGAATCGATACATACACGGATCTGCACCCTACCCTCTCAGCCTATACCTTTACAGCATCACAGTGGTCTCCTACAACTTTTTGAGGACTACAAAAAGACAAAACGGGACGCAAAGGAACTCCGAGAGCTTGCTAAGGATACGCTAGGTTCCTGGCAGGATGCGCAGGTATCGTGGCAAAAGGAAAAGGATGATTTTGAGGCGGAAATTAGACGTCTGGAGCTCATCATTGCAAAAGGGAGTGAGGGTCTTTCGGGAGTCATAAACGCAAGGCAGGGCAGTATCATCCACCGAAACCCACGAATGAGAAAGAAACCATCCGAAGAGCAACTCCAAACAGCCTACAAGTTCTTGACGAAGGATGAAATTGATAATGAAATTGTACGACAGAGTCATAGAGGTTTGTAACGCCTTTATGCTTCAAGGAAATACACTGCTGACAACATTTGTTTTAGTGAGCTTACATCGTGCATCTTCTCCATCTTCAAAGATGAGGGCCCTTTCAAAGAGGTTGGCGAGGACAAACGCGCATGCCGGTTTACCGTTCGGAACGCCACCAAAGGATGCTCATGAAGGCATCCATGGTTTCTCGCACACATTTAGCATGGAACAGAAACGTTTGTCTGGCGTCCCCTCGGACGGCTCGGTGTCTAGTCTTACAGGGGATCACCTACCTGACGAGATGGACGAACCTGGAGAGCCTCTGTTAGATGCTCGTGGTGATGCGTACATTGCGCTGAAAGATCTTGCTGTTCTTGTAGCTCGAAGACAGGGTGTACGGATGGATACCTTCTTCCCTAAGCTGATGAAGCTGCTTTCTGGTAGCGATGAAGAAGAGTCACAAGCGTTACTAGCTGACCAAAGTAATATGGCTGGAGCAGATGAACTGCGTTCTGAGGACACCGACCAGCATGAGAAGCAATTCAGGCCTGATCATATACGTCGTAAACATTTCTCATTCGAACCTGGAGATGACCAAGTGGGAAAGCTTCCTGGCAAGGACTCTGATCAGCCTATTTCATGGCCACGAATGAAACCGCTTCCTTCGACTCCACTGGAAACCGATTCGTCAGCGAGCAGTACATCCTACGAGTTCGGGAATGATAGTCCCAAGCTTTCCAAGATCCCTGGTCCGGTATCTGGAGCAACCAAGGCTCGGGTCCGGAGCGCGTCTAGTACGAGTTTACTAACGACCATCTATCAAGATGATGACCGACGGAGGGAGTCCACCAGTTCCGTTTTGACTGCAATTCATGATGACTCTATTCAAAATATCGCCCAGTCTTCCCGTACAAAGGCTTCGGCACGGCTCAGTGGTCAACTTCAACAAGAACGACAACCTAGCTTGGGCGGTAAAACTGCTGCGTTGGCAGCGGCAAGGGCTGCTAGCGAAGTAAACAACAAGCCTAGCATTGAGCACGAGAAATGCGGCGGTGGTAAGAAGACGGACAAGCAGAGTTCTAGTCGCTCTAGGAGTTCTACGGTAGACCGTCAACGTCCGATGAAATTCAGCAGGCAGGAAGGTGAGAACAAAAATCCTAACCTTCAAGGCGGAATCAAGTAGCCGAGTATCCCGATGTCACGAAGTTGAGTACAGGCGTCAAAACTAAATGCTTCCTCACTCATCGCCAAAGCCCCGGACAACTGTGAATGGCTGTCATGGAATCCTCGGGTTCGACGGCGCTATGGACATTCCCCAATTGGGGTTGTGATACCATGGTTCTATCCGATTCCAAACCCTTTCATTTACTTTTTTCTTCATCACGAACCCTCATTTTGTTTGCTTTTCCTCATGTTTCGATCCTTTCACCATGGAACTGTCATCCATTGATCGGTTCTGGGGAAGCCACTGCTATTGCAGGGATTAAATTCCTATATCTGGGGTTCACCAAAAGCCATTAGAACCCTAATTTCCAGTGCAGCGATAAAGGAATTGCCTTGTTTTAAGGATGTGTTTCGTGCAATGTCTGTAAGTACTTTCAATGTCTCATAAATAATAATGGTAATCATAATAACAAAACAAATGGTCCAATTGGCTGTATAGCGAACTATGTGTCTCACATAAGCATCTGGATTCGAGGATGGCCCTGGGTGATACGCAGTGATGGTGGTCGCTTCGATGTCCTCGCAGGAACGGAACGTATCCGGCAGACCATCCAGATTGCACAACAGACGGCGAAGCCGACGTTCAGCTGACCCGCCAAATACGTACCCAATTACCGATTCTGTTCGGTTACCATTGGATCAGATTGATACCATACTGTCAAAAGTGATCTATGTGAAGAAGCTCCGGACAAAGAGTCCAAGTAATTTACAACCTCAATGCCTAGAGAATACCGCCACAGTTTGTGCATGAGAGTACGCGTCCTCTCCGGCTCGAACGGGGATGGTGAATAAGAATTTGCCCCCATCTCGACCCCAGGCTTGGGTTTTGCGCCACAGTTGTGGCGCATAACGTCAACAGCCTGAGACGGCTCGGGAAGGAGGTGTGCCACTGGCCCGGAATCCGTCCAGTCGAGTCCAATCTTTCTTCCCCCAGCCACGGATCGCGTGATGATGTGCAACAGATCCCGCCGACCGCTGTGAATGACATTCTCGATCTCCCAACTTACAGGTTGGTAGGGATCGGTCTTCTACGATAGTGATGCAAGGCCGTACCAAGCGATCATCTATCTACGCCTATACGTTACCAAACAAAACATGGTGGCAGCGGCCGGTACCCCTCTAACAGAGAAAGATGCTGTAATGAAATGAAGGGATCCCGAATTTGCGATATCGCCGTCCGAGTCGAGTCGTCTCCCCATCGTTTAGTAACGCGTAAAGGCCAATTGAGGGTAATGGTTTGTCGGCATCGCGATTTCAGAATGGGCAACGTGCGTGCGCTCAGGGCAGAGACAAAGGCATTATGACGCTGACGACCGACTGGGGGTAGAAGCAACGAAGCATTGAAGACAACCCAAGATGGAACGTTTCGGGAAAGCGCCCGTTTCAAAGGCTCTTTAATCTCGGTTCAAGCATAGTTGCACCAGAAATAAGAATTGCTGCTAGACGGTTGTGAAAGAAAGGGCAAGGGAGTATTTCCCAAGCGATCCACGGCTGATGTTAGTCTCGAGTCTGGTCGCTCACTTGGATTGGTTGCCAGACAGCCGTTTTACGGGTTGATCGCGGGGCACATCCTCGTCGCTCATCCGTCACCCACAGGCCAGGGGGTTGGAGGAATCAGCTAGAGATCGAGTTGGGGTGGTGGGATGTGGACGAGAGGACGGGATGGCATGGGAGAAGTCCATGATCGGATTCCCCCAGAGCACGATGTTCTAAGAAAAGGCATCTTCCACGGCGGCGGCGGCAGTGACACCAGAGAGGAGGACATCTAGGTTAGAGAGCAAGGGCGGCGGCATGGATGCATTGGCAGGGAATCACGGGTGCGATCACCGATGGTGGAGGATGGGAGATGAGGTGGCCGCCGCTGATGGCAGATGTCAAAAGGCTTTCCGGACGGTGTCGGTGTTGGCGCGCACGCAAAAAGAGATTGGCCTGCCTGGGGCGCAAATAAGGCGGCGTGCGAGTCAGCCTCTTTTGGGAAGATAATTACCGGAAGCAACAAGCCAGGCGATTCCTGCGTCGAGCTTGTCTCTGTGGTCGCGCGCTGCTGTACGGAGTAGTCTCTCGAGTTGTCGTTTGTCGTCTGTCTGGCGCCCACAACCGGCGAATGGACCCACGAGCCACAGGCCATGCCGAAGCTCCAGTCCAGAGCAGCGAGGGCATTGGAACGAGCAGAGGCAGGGCGTCGACCGCGTGGCACAGTTAGCCGGGGACGGCTAAGGGTTAGGGTTAGCGGACAGTGGACGACACGCGGTAATGGGTATGGGTGATGGGGATTGGGTTGGCTGTCTGTCGCCCAGCAGGCCCAAAGCGGACGGGAGCTTGCCGACGAGCGCACTCCCACCGCGCACATCGCCCTCCACCAGCACGACGATCTCCCAGGGCAGAGCTGCTGCTAGAGCTGCTAGAGACGCGGGCAGACGTAGGGTTCGTGGCTGTGCACTGCACGCCGCCCGCCCATGTGTTGCTGGCAGCGCGGGTGCTGCGTGTGGTCATAGGCAGAGAGGGCCGGCACTACCTAGGTCGAGCGCTGCACAAAACAGCCCATGCGAGTGGCCAGAACGATTGCCCTCGCCCGCGCAGCCTGTGCGTGTGTGCGTGCCTCTCTGCCCTCTGCCCCCCCGTGTGCCAGTGTCGCAGCGCTACTGCTCTTGTCGACGTAGCGCCGCAGGCCCTAGCTCTCTCGCGCCCGCCCGCCCACACAGGCGCGCCTTGACCGGGCCCCGTTTGATCCCATCCTCGCCAGCAGCAGCCAGCAGCAGTCAGCAGCCAGCACGCAGCTAGGCTGATAAAAAGACCACTGGCCATCCCATGTCCGTCCGGGTCGCTGTCCTGTGGCTTGACTCTGAATGTGGCATAACACCCGTTTCATCACCTTCTCGGAGCCTCCCTCATCTACGACTACCTAACCCACCACGAACCCGCTCACTACTACTGCTGCTGCTGCTGCGCACACTGCTCCTCCCTCTGCTACCACGCTCTCTCGATGCCTTGCAACACCTAGACGGTCTGCCTCGAACCTCCCCGCGATGTTTCGGAATCGGTATGTATCATGCCCTGCCTGCCTGCCTGCTCTGCTCTGCTCCCCCTGCGGCGCGTCCTCGGCAGCAATCGCGTTGCGCGCTCCCTGTTACCTGAGCTCGCTGGAACCTGACAAGAGTCTGACTTGTCGCTGCAGGACCAATTCCCAGAAGCCCAACGACGAGCTCATCGAGAACTTCAAGGCCACCTTTCCGCACCTCGCGCACACTTCTCGCGGTGCTTCGATACCAAATCAGACGGGGCCGACCCTCACTGACGCTCTCGATGTAGCCCACCATGCTCGGTATGTTGGTTTCCACCGCTAGTTGCGCCTGCCCACCACCCTCGATGCGCTGGCACACTTTGCGCCTTTTGCGCCAGTCACCGCCCCGTCCAGTGAATCCACATGCGCTTTCAGACCTCGTGGCTGTAAAATAATTAAAGAAGCAATATGTTCTGACTGTTCGTTTTGTATCTAGTAATTTCGGCGATCAAGACGACATCAAAGACCAAGACCCGACTCCTCGCGGCAACACCGAACCATGGAGATTTACGCCTTCGCTGCTTGATCCCAATAGTTTCGCATTCGCATCGTTTGCTAACCAGCCTCCTGGATACTACACGCCCACGCCCGGAGGCACGAATACGCTATATCACAGCCAGGCCGGCGACCTTCACACGCCAGGATTCAGTTTCGGTCTAGGAACTCCTCTATCACTCCCCACCTCTGAAAGCGGCCTTCATGCTGGTCAGACCGCTGCGGCTACTCAACTGCAGGGCTTCAATCCGGCAGCTCTGGGCGCTCACCACTTCCAGAACCCAAACCCTTTTACCCTCCAGTCCCATCCGACTTTTGCACCACATCAATTCACTCATGCACCTTCCGCGTTTGAGCCGATTGGCCCAGTCCACGACGGGTCTCCATTGGACAATGTTATGCCCGATGTTGAGATGCAGGGACAGTCTCCCGTCATGACTTTTGCACCACAGGCTTATGAGGAAAACGTGGGGCCTTCTACGCTAATCCAGCAACCACACGAAAAGTAAGCCACTCGATCGTTGATCACGCTATTTTAAGCGTGTGCGAAAACGGGTGATTTACGATACTAACATGTTGTAGTTTCCGATATCACGTTACTCTGAATGCGCCGACAGCAATGATCAAGCACGCCGATGAAATTCCAGTAACTTATCTCAACAAGGGCCAAGCATATACGATTGCTATAGTCGATACAGCTCCCGCGCCGCCTACCGCAGTTATGCCTAAATATCGGACATATGTCCGCATTTCTTTCGAGGATGACCAACAGCGACAGCGACCGGCAGCCTGCTGGCAATTATGGAAGGAAGGAAGAGGCACGAATGAAGCACATCAACGAGGAGGCAGGCTCCAAGCCGTCGAATTTGTTGATCCCAATCAGGTCGGCGGTGGTGATCCCCAGGGCCGCCCCAGAATTGAACTTGAATCGGCTTCTTTTGATGGATTCTCTGTAACTTGGAGTCCTATTCTCAACACTGCACCGGAATGTTCGCTCGCCGTTCGATTCAATTTCCTTTCCACGGATTTCAGTCACTCTAAAGGCGTAAAAGGTATCCCTGTGCGACTGTGTGCCAAAACCGAACTACTAAGTGGCCTTCCCGGATCCCCTCCCGAAACGTCAAAACCAGAACTCTGTTACTGTAAAGTTAAGCTCTTCCGCGACCACGGAGCGGAGCGCAAACTGTCCAACGATGTAGCGCACGTCAAAAAGACCATCGACAAGTTGAAACAACAGATCGCACAAGCCGAAACTGGCATGAAAGATTTTGGAAAGAGGAAGCGCAGCGGGTCAATATCCAAGGGCACAAGCAGTGCCAGGCCAGGCAAAGTACCAAAGCACAAGCGAACATGGTCAATGTCATCAGCGAGCTCAACTGGAAACAGAGTTCCTGCCGAGGAGGACTTGCATTTGAAATTGGCTACACTGCAAGACATGTTTAGTTCGACGAGGCCCGCTAGTGTTCTGTACCTGAAAGGAGAGGAGTTGGATGACCCGGACGCGCACCCTGTCCAATTATCTGGAGAGCCTACGGATCTCACAAAGATTGATACCAATGTGGACTCATCAATGTGGGACAGACAAAGCTCACATGCGACATCTTCGATTGTATCTCCAACCCCAAGTTCGCAATCTCTCAATTCGGGCGGAGAACGCCGGAAATCCTCATTTCAGCATCCGACGCCATTCAATCCTCCCTCGAGAATTAATTCGAACGAATGGCGCAGCCATCCTCAGACGGCCACAGGAGACATCCAACCCGTGTTGCAGGGCCCGCCCGTCGGGGGCTCCGATATTCCCACCAAGGTGCAAAGACCCTATAATGACGATCATAGCCTTTCTGGGTGGATTGAGGCCCTGGGTGTCGATCAGTCATACCAACCACCGCCTGAAAGACTCGTTAAGCCTGGTAAGTAATGCCGAACAACTCAGACGTTAAATAATGTACTGACTAATTTCCCAGTCGCTTGTTTCTTCGTCCAACCCAGGATCGCCGGTAAAGTGCCTGATGACAACTACCACAGAGCTGTTTATCTCATGAATCGCTCTGTCAAAGACCTGGTTAGTGGGATCGCCTCCAAGATCAACATCGACCCCACTGCAGTGCTACGTACACTGCGCATTAACCAAAAAGGGCTCCAAATTCTTCTCGATGACGAAGCTATCCAAGAAATTCCGGAACAGCAAGACATGACGGCCGAATTCCACGAAATATCCGCACGACAGTCGCCCGTCAAGAGAGAATGGGACGCAGGCCCAACCGACATCCAAGTTGACGGCGACATCGGCGTGATTGAGAATGTCAACTCGACAGGGTACGAGCTTCGACTTCTCTTCTAAAAAAAAGAAAGGCCTTCCTACCACGCTATCACTCCTTCGCCTCTACACCTTGAATCGATGATGACCACTGTAATGAAACACTGTACTATTCGTACACTGAGCGCTGGATGGTCGCTTTCTAGGGAAACTGGTGGTTAATACCCAATGGCGTTTGATTTATTTTACATGTTCCTTACATTCGAAGATACCACAAAGCTCCGTCAAGAGTGTCCTTTTCTTCTTCTTTTTCTTTTCTTCACGGTTTTAGATACCCAACTTCTTTTTCGACCTCTTTTTCAGATCTTTAACCTACGGTTTTTGTAGTAGAAAGATCGGATTGGCACACATAGGGCATTTACCGCACACATTATACACACATCATATACATACAATAGGTTGGGATTGCAGACAAGTAGTGGGTGGGATGAAGGGAAGTATGGGGGAGCGAGCGAGCAGATCACAAAGTTCTTCTTGGCAAATGTACACCAGGCCGTAGAACTGATTGTCATTGTTTTTGTTTCAAAGAAGCGCAAATAATCCATCTCATCGCACACACACATAAGGTTTATTTTTCCCGCTCTTCGAAATCCATAATTTCTATTTTCTGTTTTCACAAAAAAATTAAACTGAAGAAAACCCCATGTTAATTCCACTACTACTACTACTACTACTACTACAATCTCATCAAGCCACCTATTCTTCTCTACACCGTATCTATCTCTCTGTCTCTCTACATCAGACCACCCATCATCTCTTATCTCATTTCATCTCCTTACACATACACAACAAACATGCGCACATACACACTACACACTATCCATCTCAGCCTATTCCCACCCGATTTTTCTTTAAAGTTTCGCACGTATCTATCTCCTTTTCTAGCTTACAGATTTTCCTGAAGTTTGTTGGTTTCTATACCCCTTAACTAGCGGTTATGTAGATCGCTTGGGTTTCCTCGGGGGGGATGTGCATTGATTGCCATTGAACATTGCATTTCATCTGACTTTTATACAATCATTTTAGCTGCTTGGTTTTTTATTCTTGTTGTTATAGTTTCTGGTTTGGGGTTTTTTTTTTGGTGATTCTCCTTTTTTTTTCACTATTGGTGTTTTTTAGATGTATGGATCTTGGTGATCAATCGAGCTCGTAGCTTAAATTCCATTTTCTTTTCAGTTTTCTTTTTTGTTTAGGGGAAGTAAGAAAGGGGGTTTGAGACCCCTTTGGAAGCAGGAAAGCAGATGAATGATACATAAACCTTAGCGCCTGGATCGAAGAATTTCTGGTTCGATAGATCGGATTCTTCTGCGTTAGGTTATGTAGTGTGTGGTGTATGCAGGGTGAGAATTGGCCAAGTTAGCTAGCTAGCTATGCTATTTAGATAGTTTGGAATTGCATTCTAAGCTCGCTGTGGCACTTTGAGTATCATGAGTTTTCTGTGCCCCTTATTCCATTGTCTTCTGGATGCATGAGTGAATGTTCTCCGATCAGCTCTTTTCGGGCCTTGGAAATTATAGTAGCAGTCGCGAGTTGAGAATGTGGAAATTGGGGGTTGCGCATTGGTAACTAGCTAACAGCGCACCACCAGTTCACCGATCTTGAGAAAACACACACAGACCTTTCTTAGAACATCACGTCTGTAGGTGGGTTTGTTAAAACAGCGTGAGATTTTCCAACCACCGTGGAATGGCGCAATTGCACTTTTTGAAGCGGGCAAACGTAAACGGGTAGTTGGGTCTTTAGGAAAGTATTGCTGGTCCGATTCGAATCGTGACTATCATCACCCATCACCGCTTAACTGCCTCATCCCGGCGTTATTTCAGCATTTTAGTTTTTGGAGATGTGTTGTTCATTTCGAGGTCTATCGCCGGGATCCGGAAGGGTTTGTGGGTTAATGTTTACACAGTAACTCCTTTTCGACACCTTCAAAGCACAAGTGTCGGTCTCGGTTAGGAGATTGTCGAGCGATTACAATATAGTTAGTTAGTTACTCTGAACCCGCCTACACGCTTGCGGCATCGCACCGCACCGGAATTCTCACCGGCTGCTAGATAGCTGGCGTGTTTCGGGGCTTTGTTTTGATCGCGTGTGCTAGTCGAAGCGTGCGAAGCTAGCTAATTTGTTTTGCTCACGCGTACATGCGTTTTTCTGAGCTCGAGCAAGCTCGGTGGGAATACCTAATAAGCGAGGTGTAAAGTGGTCTCATGGATATGAAGGGATTGAGGGAGGTATACTATGATGTCATTGTTCTGGATGATGGGTGGGGATGTACCCGTGCGCGCGGATAGGTAACTCCATGGGATGATGAGATGGGTAGAGAGATTTCGGAGTGTCGGTGGATTTCCTGTGTGATGTGAGTGTTTTTTCTGTTTTTGTCTTTCCCCCCCCCCTTGTAACGGAGCGAGTGATTCATCCCCCTTGTTGTTTTCAATGGGGGTATGTCGTGTATGTTGAATTCCTTCGCGTTTGAGTGGCTGGAATGGAATTCCGAGTTGCTGGGGGGTTTGAGTAAGGATTTTGAGGGGCTCGGGTTTTTGTTCCATTCGCCACAGGGAATTGCATTCAATTTTGCCTGATTCTTTGTTCTTTTGCTATTTAAGTCGTATGAGGTGTTTTGGGGATAGAGACGCGTTATCTGGAACACGTAGGGTAACTTTTGTGCATGCGCGCCCCTTATTGGCAGTACAGTAAAGTAGTAGATAGAAGACCGGCAGCCGGCG
>AJFL01000129.1:0-13150 GCA_000467735.1 Rhytidhysteron rufulum CBS 306.38
ACACACTCTCTCTCTCTCTCTCTCTCTCTCTCGGTGAGGTACGTACATGTACCATAACGTTAGGGTCTTGGTTGTGCTCTGCTGTTTGGACAAGGGACGGCCATGAGAAGGAAAGCTTGAGATATCGTTTGCAGCTACTGACCGGACTCGGGCATGCCGGCCTTATGCATCTATCGTTGTGCTGCAGACGTAGAGGAGAGAGGCGAGAGAGGCGAGCAGCAGAGCAGCAGAGCAGAGGGGAGGAGAGAGGAGAGGAGGCGGGCGTGTGCATTGGAAGACCGCTCCAAGCCGTGCTCCTTTTCCAACAATGCTGGCTGGCGTCGCTCCCCGCGCCTCCCATGACAAGCAGGCGACAGGCCCCGGCTTGGTGGCATGGGCAAGGATACAGAGGTGATGGACAGGGATCAGAGGATGGCGTGGGTCGCCTTCTTTCGCGCGCCGGGGGGTGGGAGGGGTGAACGTGCACCCTGACTTGCGCTATGAAGCTTGCGACCCGCGCCGCCAGCTCCCCCAGCTCCAGCTGGATGGGTGGAAGAAATATAAGGGCCTAGAAGTCAGTCAGCTTCACGCAGAAAAAAGGTGCCTCGTCCTGAGCTCTGAACAGTGCCAGTCATCATCATTACATCCCACCACAATTCTCGCAGCTTTTAATTCTATTCTTCCTATTCTTCCCACCTCGGCTCCACCACCACCACAGTTGCTCTACCCACCTAACCACCACAAACAATGGATTACGCTTACTTCAACGCTGGCCCGCCGCAGCCCTACCACTTTATGGGTCTCTCGCATACACCGGCATTCCCACAAACCGTTGACCACGACCCCATCCACAGCATTGTAAGTTGATCTTCTTCCGTTCCGTCCGCGGAAGCTGCGCTTTCCTCGCCCAACAGCCAACAATCAGCCCCGCAATCCGGCCTCGTCCATTAAATACATTCCTTCCATCCCAATCCCATCAAATCCCATTCTAACACCAAGCGTTGATCCAGGAACCTCTCGACACGACATCCTTCATCCCTACCACCTACGATGTTTTTCCCTACCCGACTGGTCTTACGCCCGTAACTCAGGGCTCGCCCGATCCCATCCCTCACACGCCAATGCCCGTCGGCAGCGTCGACAGCGGCATTGGAGTCGAGCCTGAAGACGCTCGGCACGCGCGAACACGGAGCAGCAGCGAAGAGAAAGAAATTGGATTGACGCCTGCACAAAGCCGAAGGAAAGCCCAGAACCGAGCTGCGTGAGTCTCCTCTCAACCCCGTATGAGCCATGGCTCTCGTCCCATCCAGTTCCATCCCAACCCACTCAATCCCCGCCCCGGATCCCCTTCTCCAAGCATAGCCCAGAAATCCGAATTAACAAAGAAGACAGTCAACGAGCCTTCCGCGAACGCAAAGAACGCCACGTCCGAGACCTAGAAGCCAAGCTCTCAGCCCTAGAATCCTCAACCCACACCCTCCAATCCGACAACGAGCGTCTGAAACTCGCCCTACAACGCGCACGCACCGAAAACGAAATCCTCCGCGCGACAACCGGACAGCATTCTCCAACCAGCAGCTCCCGACCTCATTCCGCCTCCTACCCCTCCCCAGGCGCCCATCTCGCAGACGGCTCCTCCTCTTCCGGTGCGGAAGACGAACCCTACAATGTCGCTGACCTGAGGTCTGGCACTGTGATATCGAATGGAGGGGATATCAGTGGTGGTGGGGGCAGGTGTAAAGGGGGTGGTAGGGAGCGTTCAGCTCAGGAGACTTGGGATCTGATTCAGGGGCATCCGCTTGTGAAGCAGGGGTTGGTTGATGTGGCGGATGTTTGTGAGAGGTTGAAGGGAATGGCGAAGTGTGATGGACAGGGACCTGTTTTCGAGGAGAGGGCGGTTTGGAAGGCGGTTGAGGAGAGTAGGAGGAGTGGGGGTGATGAGTTGGTTTAGTCTTTGGTCTAGCTTGAAGCTATCTATTGAGTATGGATATCTGAAAGAGGGGGATTTTGGTTGATGGTGGTGGAAATTTATACCCAAGTTTGTTCATTTTTAACTTTCTGTGAAATTTCACTCTCTATCTATATAATGGGTGGGTGTGGTTTTTAGGGAGTTTTCTTTCAAACGTTTCGACTCAATATTCTGTTCTAGGTGGGGATAGGGGAGCCGACTAACGAGGTTTATGGTTTCAAAATGCTCTCTTCTTTTCTTCATCATCCTAAGCGGATTCTACTATACTTTTCTTTTTCATATTTGCTACTGGGATAAGTTGCAGGGCGTTCAGGGGAAAGTGGATGGAGAGAGAGAAAAGGAAGGACGAACGGATTAATGGATGAGTTTTAGCTCATCCCACATATACATATTAAAAAATGATTACCTAAGTATCTATATAGCTTTCCCATAAATAATATCAAAGCAAAACCCAAAAATTATTATATATACCTATACACAACACAATCTTCACAACAAGCTATCCTATTCCCAACAATTCCCACCATAAAACAGCCAGAGAGCTCCCCAAAGCAATCCACATTTCGTATTCGGGAGAACGACAAGACTAAGTCTGTCACTCCCATGGTAAGCACACTATCAAGCAACTGCCAAGCTACTTTAACTTTAAAAGACCGTAAGCACTATGACGGTACTGTACCTGACTTTGAGCTTCAACACCTTGGTGTGAGTGAGCTCACGATCGTGAGGGAATCCATGATGTCACAGTTTGAGTCGCAAATCGCTTACCGTTTAGAAACCTTTTGCTTCAACTTTGGGTTATCACGGGTTGCGATCTCGTGGCACCATGTCTCAGTCCTGAGAGACAGAAAAAAAAAGACTCAACCCCGGATATCGCATTTCCAAAGAGCTCGTCGGCAAGTGTGAAGGAGCTGTTTGCTAGCTAGCTAGCTATGCTATGCTATGCTATGTTATGGTGGAACCCTAGAGGTAGACTAAGTGAATAGCCTTGGAGCTTGGAGACTTGCCGACTATGCGGATGCGGTCCTTGGGCTTTAGGGGTTAAGCAGTACACTCTGGAACCTAGGGACTGTCCAGGATATTGATTGCTAGCCTTGCGAAGAACCTACACTCTAAGGAAAGTGTACTGGGTCAGTTCAGAAAAGCGATCTTGACTCGGTAAGACTCTAGTGTTGAGGTGTTGGATAGGAGACCAACAGAACCTAAAACAGTCGAGGCCATGAAGGATTCCCTTAACTCTCTCCTGTTGGTATACGAGTTGCAAAAGGGACACGATTGTTGGATAGAATCGAAATCAAATTTGCCTGAAGATGAATCCTCCATTGGCTAAGGTGTGGGTTGAAGGTTGATCGGGCCAGTTTGACTGGGCATCATTAGTCTCAATATACGGAACTTGCCGTTCTTCCTGCTCAATGCCATGCTACTCTCACGCACTGGCCAGTGATGGTTGTTTCTTCTTTGCTTCCAGTAGTGGTGAAGCAATTAAAGCACAGCACTCTGTATGCACATTACCGCTCGGTAGGAACACTTGAGAGCGCTTCGCCAAAAGCGCGGGTAACCTAGCATGAGGTCATCGATTCAAGCATAACGTGTGATGGATGTGGCGACCGGGAGGGTGCAAGTGCTCCTGAACAGTGAATGGATGGCGTCGACCCGAACTCGGATGTTATTCTAGCGATGCACGTTGGACGTACATAGCCATCCTAGAACGTGCATACGTACGTAGATGGATAGATAAATGAAGGACAGACAGTCGGTGTGGCGGGGATCGCAATCCCACATTGCAGCCCGTGGGTACGGAGGGAGTATACGAGAGGCAGTCAGGAGGAGGTTTGGCTTGTCATTCCGTAATTACTCTTTCGAGTAGGCAGGCAGACAGACGGACGGGAATGGAAGCCTCGGAATCCGCTCAGTTGGAAGGTGAAGTTTTAAAGTAGAGCACGAGTCATATTGCAGGGCGGTCGTGGTCTCTTGGTGGTGGGTAGATGACGATCCTGGCCGCGGGAAGCACAATCCATCGAGGGCGTGGCAGCTGACAAGCGGCAAGGGGCGGTGGTCTTTGCTGCGAGCCGGCGACATGTCAGCACTGCAAAATTTCTATGAGCCCCGTTACTTAAGCAGAACTGGGCTGACGGCTGTCTCCAGCAACCCGCCTGTCAACCTGTCATCCTTGCACCACCTGGGCACGCACGGGCGGGGCCCCCCAGTTAAGCAGCCAACTCTAAATCCAATCAAACTCCCGCCAACCACTCCATCATCTTTTTGGGACAGCAGCCCGATGCCTGTCTCTCTATCTGCTGGTGCTCAGCCACCATGCATAACTTACCTAGGTACGCCGTTTGGGTTCACTGTCGGATATGCAACTCGTCCGCCCACGACTGCTGCCCTATCGGACCCGGGAAGCCTGGCTCGCCGCCTACGAAACCGCACCTACCTACATATAATCTATGTCGTCGGAGTCGTTCGACACCTCTTATCGCAACACGTATGACTTGGGCACATGCTGACACCGCCATTCAAGGCACTCTCAAAGACGTCACGTTGCATCAAAGTCGTCAACTCCCTTTCGTTCTGTCTGCAGTCTGGAGCAACTGCTGCTAGGCAATCATAAATGACCCCGACACCTCTACTCCGATGGGGGACGTCGCCGACTTCTTCATCTGTACTCTCGTACATATATACGTTCAAGCATACATATTTGCTTAGCTCGTGACTCTCCACCACCGAGCTGGGCCGCGCATGTATCTGGCTGCGATCGGAAGCGTTCCTCC
Source organism: Rhytidhysteron rufulum CBS 306.38 (assembly GCA_000467735.1). NCBI lineage: Eukaryota > Fungi > Ascomycota > Dothideomycetes > Hysteriales > Hysteriaceae > Rhytidhysteron > Rhytidhysteron rufulum. Next base: position 4,720 of record AJFL01000129.1, read on the forward strand.
ACTCTCCAGTCGTGCAGTTGTGAACTCAATTCATGTATCTTTCCTCGTCACCTTTGCCCCTGCGAAGGCAAATACCAGGCAAATAAACTCCTCCACTAATCCCAGTCGCTGTCGTCGTCGTCTTTGTTCGTGGCACCTTGTCTAATCGAGGTAGACTTGGCCCCCGCCTCTTCGGACCGTTCATTCTTTGCTTGCATTCGCGGGTCTTCTTGTCGGACGGCTCCAACGTCTACGAGTAGTTTCTCAAGGTCTATTATCAAGTGACACCATTCGTTAGTCTCAATTTTAAGTGGAGCGCATCAATGGAGCATTTCGGGCATGCCGTAAGTTCAGAACTGGCTTCCTGCATCGTCCAAAGGGGAAACGGAAGTCCTGAACCTTCGACCCACGATCATCAAAGTTCGACATACCTGCTACACCAGTGCGGGGTCCTTGTAGTTCTCGCAGCGTTACGAGCTGCCGCTTAATGTCTCCATCCTTGTATACCAGCACGGTCGGAGTGTTCCTATCCGGATATCCCTCAATGCAAAGGTCTGCACGTATCTGACAGAATTTGACGTCTCCAAACTTCCGAGCAAGGTCCCGCCATAACTCAATCATTACCCTGGACTCGACGTTGGTGCCTTGTGACGAGGTGAGCAGAACGAGCACGTATGCCTTGTTCGATGCTTCGGTGACGTCCCGAGCATAGTCTGGCTTCTGCAGGTGATAAACCTGGTTATATATCGAGGTGGTATTGATAGTGGATAACTCTTCCATGCGCTTTTTCCTTTCCCATAGATTAGCAATTGCCGACATGGAGGAACAAAACCAGCCCACCTGTATTGTTCCAAGAAATCCTCGTCTTCTTCATCTTCCAGTTCTGCCAACTCATCTAGATCTTTCCCCTCTAACCGGTTCTCGTGTGCTTGTCTCCTCGCCTCCTCCAGCGCTTCCTGGATCATGGGCGTCGGGGAAGGTGGCTTTTCGGGAATGACGCCATGTTTCCGGAGGATATCGTTCCTGATAAGAGTTCACATGTGAGCTCATGGAGTTGACCAGTAGCGTACGCGCGAACTTAGAATTATTACCATTCTGTATCTTCATAGGGGTCATCAACAGGGACTTCGACTGGCATGTCCATCGTGACTAATTTTCGCGTGGGAGTTCAGGTGTGAGGTTAGGTCGGCAGTAGGAAGGTAAGACGATGGCCTGTGATCAGGTTGGTGGTGAGTATTATGTGGGTTTGCTGCCTGAAATGTTGTTTTGAAATTTTATGAAAACTGAGGTTACGAAAGCCCCTCGGCTGCCCCACGAATCTCGGGCAGGGTCTACGTCAGTCAATGCCAAGACTTACGAATGTTTATCAAGGATCAATAGCCTCATAGTACACAGTTCTTTTTAAAGGAAATTACAACCGTTGGATCTAACTATCAGCAACAGAAGTGGTGTCTCAACATTATTCTAGAATACTGAAATTGAGAATGTCATTTTATACTCGTTCTTCACTCTTGGCATGAGTAAATGAGCATCCCGGTCAGATCCGATCGAAGGTCTCTAGAATCACCAGTTGCAAGCATAATAATCCAATGTAATCCCATATACAATCAGTATAACTGAAGTTGAAATAACCTCAACAATTCCATCCAAGGTTCCATACAACGTTTAGTATAACAACGTTCTGAACTCGCTTAAACCCGAACGCCATTTAATTCCGCATCCCACCTTACGGAGTACTCATTCAAAAGTTTCGACCACAAATTCTTCTAAGGTTCACACTCACGATATATATTACCATGATGCATGTATGTAAGGACGAGTGAATGAGGAGAAAGACCGATTTGACCGAGGAACACGGGCTCAGAACGCGGAGTTAACTTTGAAATAAGCTTCAACCCTAGCCTGCAGTCGGCATTCGCAGACCGCGATATTTGGACCGGCGACGGCGTCATTGATTTCCCGCCTTTCGCGGGTATGACTATTCATGGAAAGCTTCATCCCACATAACCATGATAATAAGCTGGCTTCCTGGAAGTCTCTTCTAACTTCCCTATCCTTTTTCTTCTTTCTCTTGCAAAGGCAGCCATGTTGAATGGCTTGTCGTGCCTCCGTAGAGTGCCTCTTCACAATGTCGCCTCGCAACGCTTGCTGACGTCGAGCTCCATCTTCACATCAAAATCCCATCTAGCACCACTCTCCCTTCGCCGTCTGCATTCAGCGCAATTCGAACCTCTACGCCCACCGAATCCTGCAAACCTCCCGAAACCCAAACCGCGCAAAATTAAACCCCCTCTTCGCCGCCGCAAATGGTTTCGCCGACTCGTCTTCCTTTCGTTCCTCGGCGGGACGGGCTACGTCCTTGACACTCAATTCAATGCTGCCTCTCTGATGCGCTCTTTCCGAACATTTCAAACGGGATTGATCATTGGTTTAGACTACAAAATCAATTTCCGGGCTCATCCTTGGTTTGCCCCATCTATCGAGGCGGTACATGCTCGAAATGCTGAGCGCATATTCGATCTCCTACGGCATAATGGAGGATTGTACCTTAAGATTGGCCAGGCGATTGCAATGCAAAGCGCTGTGCTGCCTCCGCAATTCCAAAAGATGTTTGCTAGGATGTTCGACGATGCTCCGCAGAACGAATGGCATGAAGTCGAGAGAGTAATCCGGGAAGACTTTGGCAAGAGCGTGGAAGAAGTTTTCGGTGTTTCGTTCACCGGGGAAGAAGGCAAAGGCATCATGGAGAAGACTGCTCGGGCTTCTGCAAGCGTTGCGCAAGTCCACTGGGCACGACTACCCGATGGCCGCGAAGTCGCCGTCAAGATCCAGAAGCGAGAGATCGCGCGGCAAGTTGGTTGGGATCTGTGGGCATTCAAGGTCATGGCAAAGGTGTACAGCTACTGGTTCGATATCCCCATGTACAGCCTTGTTCCCTACATCACGGAGCGCCTGATGCTCGAAACGGATTTTGAGAACGAAGCAGATAACTCGGAGGAAATGAAGGCGCTGATTGCAGGCGAGAAGCGTCTAAATGGCCGCGTTTACATACCCAAAGTCTATCGAGAGCTCTCCTCCAAACGTGTCATGACAGCCGAATGGATTGAAGGAGTCCGTCTCTGGGACAAGGAAGGCATAACAGGTCGCTGGCAAGGCGGCTGGCGCTCTGGGAGTCCAGGTGCAGGAGGCTCTCCCCTCCCGCCACTACCAGCAAACTACAAGACCCAAGCCAACCCAAATATCGATGCAAATACACCGGCCCCCGCCAAATCAACATTGAAACCAGACCGTACATCCTGGCGCGGAGAAGATAACAAAGGCGGCCTGGGCCTCTCCCTCAAATCTGTTATGACCACCATGGTCGATCTATTTAGCGCTCAGATGTTCCTCTGGGGTCTCGTTCACTGCGACCCGCACCCAGGGAATCTCTTCGTCCGGCGCCTCCCCTCCGGCCAGCCTGAACTCGTGCTCATTGACCACGGTCTCTACATCCGCATGAACCCGCATTTCCGTCACCAATATGCTCTCTTCTGGAAATCGCTGCTAACTTTCGACAACGAGACTATCTCTGACATCGTGCGCAGCTGGGGCGTGAATAACCCCGATATCTTCGCCTCAGCAACCTTATTACGCCCCTACGAGGGCGGTGATAACAGTACCTTAGAGGGCATCCGCCGCGGAAGCCAAGGCAAAGACGAACAAGAACGCGCATACGAAATGCAAGTCAAAGCCCGCGAAGGCATCAAGCAGATCCTCGGCGACGAAACGAAATGGCCACGCGAACTCATCTTTATCGGACGCAATTTCCGCATCGTCCAAGGAAACAACCAATTCCTCGGTTCCCCTGTCAATCGGATCAAAATCACGGGGCTGTGGGCTAGTCGAGCGCTTGCCGAGAGTAAAGATATGGCGCCTGGTGAACGTTGGCGGAACTGGGTTAAGCATCTCACGTTCAGAGTCGTGCTTTTGGGAACGGATGTCGTGTGGTGGCTGAGCAGGTTGAGACAATTGATTGGTTGGGGTAAGGGCATGGAAGAGGATATTGAGGAGAGGATGAGGGTTATGGCTAAGGATTTTGGCGTGGAACTTAATCATGGTGTTTTTGAGGGGTGATTGGGTGGGGGTGGAACGAAATAACCGTTAGTGTGGGATGAAATGGGTAGTGATTTGTATGCGGCATTCGATGCTGAGCATGGCGTTAGGATATTCTACTCTCATAGAGTTTTCCTCCAATTTGTACAATACCCAAGCATTAGATTTGTGGATAGAGCGGCAGCTTCCATCGCGCAGATTAAGTCTGAAATGACTTCGTTCGGAATGTACAATAGTTCTTATATCACGAAGAGGCGAAGGAAAGGAACAGGGGTGAATAATATCACATTTGTGAATATCCACTGAGTTTTGACGTCATCAAAGACTATTTCAATTTCTAAGGCAGACAAATGAGATCAATTGCTACAGCTAAAGTGCGGATGAGTTCCGATATAGTCAGTCCATCACCACCGTCCTTTCGTCCAACTTTATACAATGCTGCACTGAATGCAGACCCTTTCGTTTTCTAATGCTGACTGGAACAAAAGAAAGACATAGGCGGGATGATTTACTCGTCACCACGCTTGTGGAAGTTGACCTTGTCATTCCAGAAAAGAGTCTGTGAGTTAATGTTAGTATCTTGTTCACGAATTTTCAAGTGCCGTAGATGCATTTCCAAAATCTCATGCGGATTTTGTTTGCCAAGCTCCGTCGGACAGTCATCGAATAGGATTTGCGGAAATATAGCTTACCTTATCGCCATCACCGAACCAGAAGTTCTTGGTTCGGACGTTCATGTAGGAGTATTGAGGCCTCTCCTCAAGAGGGGGAAGGTGCTCCCAGTGCTCCCAGTGAGCCTTCCAGCGGACCCAAGCATTGGCAGAGGCCAAGATAAGGGAGGGAATGACGACGCTAATTCAATCCGTTAGCCATGGCTGCACAGTAATTCTCCTGGAATGGGCCGTTAAATCATAATCTTAGGCCAGGTCTAAGTTTGATGACTTTGGGTGTTTCCTGATTCGCTTGCCAAGCTTCTTTCTCCACCCTCTCCTGGGATGGCTGGGTGGGGTATTGAAAATGTGCAAGGTCGAAGCCGGTAGGGATGCAGGCGGAGGAAAATTCCGGTATGGGAGTGGGTTCGAAATATGAATTTGGTAGAATACGTCGAAGAGGGAGGCTTACTAGATAGACAGCTTGCGCCAGAGGTCTATGAAGAAAGATGTTAGCTTGACGGGAAACCATGAAAAAATTACAACGCGGTATAGAAGTAATTGCGGAAGCTTCAATTGAACGAATATTGCCCATTTCCACAGTTTGCCGGTTCATGTATCGTTATCCGGCTTTCAATGGTTGTCGTCATATTTATCCCTCCGTCCGTGAAGAGCTCCAAAACAGTCCAAAGAAGCTCCAACAACGCATAAATCCGAATTGAACTCACTGGCAGAGACGGCAGCATGCTCCTTGACAGCTCGGCGCTCACGGTTGAAAGCGTTGTCGGCGGCACCCTCCAAGGCGGGCTTGTCGCTGGCGAAGCGGCGGAAGGCGGCACGGGTCAATGGGCGGGCGCCCAAACGCTGGGAGGAGCGGATGATGGAGAGCATCGCGATGGGGTTGAGTGGAGAGTTCTGGTGTTGTTGCAGGTGGAGGTGAAAGTGTGGAGGTCGAGTCGAGGGAGTTGGAATAAGGTGAGGTGAGGTTTGCCGAGATCACACCAGCCCACCCCGTTGTTGCTTCCAGGTTTAGCTGCTTCGGCAAATCCCGGTCGTTCTTGTCCGTTTCCTGTGGTGGTGGTTGCTCAGCGCTTGCTTGGCGAGTTTGTCAGCTTTGCCTCGGCCTGTCCGTGACGTCGCGTGGTGAAGGCATCGCTGAGAGCTTCACGACACGCGCGATAGCGAAACAAGCTTGATCAATACTTCAAATTCTGGATATGCACAAATTCAACAGTTGACAATTCAAAACCGTGCTCGGACGCGCATATCTAGCCTCAAGTCCCCTTTCACAAGGAATGAAGTGGCCCAAGGCTGCCAATGCAAAACATGGGAATTCGAATCACTACGTGGAATGTGAATGGCATTCGAAATCCCTTTGGATACCAGCCATGGAGCGAGAAGCGCACCTTCAATGCCATGTTCGACACGCTAGAAACTGATATTGTTGTCATGCAAGAGCTTAAAATTCAACGAAAGGACTTGAGGGATGACATGGTACTTGTACCAGGATGGGATTGCTACTTTAGCCTTCCTAAGCATAAGAAAGGCAAGTTAAACACTAATGAAGCTTGTGCGCTTATGTTATATTTTAATTAATCACTTGTCCTAGGATATTCTGGTGTTGGAATATACACCCGCCAGTCCGTCTGCGCCCCTATCCGCGCTGAGGAGGGTCTCCTAGGCGTTTTGTGCCCGCCTGGGTCTTCAACTGCTTACCGCGATCTCCCAGAAGACGCATCTATAGGCGGGTATCCTTCTGCATTGCAGATAGCCGATCTTGGAGTAGACCCTGCGTTGCTTGACGCCGAGGGGCGATGTGTGGCTCTTGAGTTTCCAGCTTTCGTACTTCTTGGTGTTTACAGCCCAGCCAACAGCAATGGACTTAGGGATGATTTCCGATATGGTTTTGTCACCGCCTTGGATACTCGGATTAGAAACCTGGAGAAGTTGGGGAAAAGAGTAATACTCACTGGAGATCTGAACGTTTCGCGCGAAGAGATTGACACCGCCAAAGCCGAAGATAGCATGGTCAAGGAAGGAATCACTCGGGAAGACTATTTCAATTCACCGAACAGGCGCCTTTTCAACCAACTCCTTGAAGGGGGAAGGGTATACGGCGAGCGAGACAAAGGAAGGGAGAAACCCGTCCTATGGGACATTTGCAGAGGGTTTCATGAGGGTAGAGAGGGGATGTACACTCATTGGGAACAGAAAATCAATGCCCGCCCTGGCAACTTCGGTTCTCGGATCGACTATGTCCTCTGCAGTATTGAGATGAAGAGCTGGTTCTCCGACTCGAACATTCAGGAAGGTCTCATGGGTTCAGATCACTGCCCTGTATATGCAAATATGAGGTCTGAAGTCGATATTCGAGGTGAAAAGACCAATATACTCGACATCATGAACCCCCCTGGAATGTTCAAGGATGGAGAGCGGCTTCGAGAATACACCTCGAAAGACTTACCACCTTTATCAGGCAAACTTCTCCCAGAATTTGACAAACGTCGAAGTATCAAGGACATGTTTGCCCGCACACCTTCGCTTTCAGCGAGTAAAAGCGCCTTGGGGATGTCAGCAGGGTCTTCCGAAAAGGACGAATCGATAGCCAAACTTATTAGCACGCAGCCGGCATTAATGCTATCGACCGGACTTCCAAAAACCAGCCCTCTTCCATCGCCCGAGAAACGCCGTGCTAAAGATGCACCGGCTCTTCCATCTTCAAAGAAACCCAAACGCACAAATGGATCTTCAAACCCACCGACACAATCAAAGGGTCAGCAGTCTCTCAAGGGCTTCCTTCAATCGAAGAGTGCTCCAGCCAAAGCGGATGAGACGCCCACGGTGAGTACAGATGATTCGGCGGAGAATCTCACGGACACAATCAACTTTCGACCTCCAACAACTCCATCAAGGAAGAACCAAGTTAACCAAGGCCGGTCCACGATTTCATCACCATCAAGCAAAAGTGGCACCAAAACTCCAAAGTCGAATAATCCGAGCGAAACCACAGACGCAATCGAAGACCGACCATCGCAATCTCCTCTACGGCGCAAGTCCAATACATCTGATGAGTCGGAGGAAAAGTTCATAGATCCCATTGTCTCAAAGGAATCGTGGTCCAAACTATTCACGAAGAAGCCTCCGCCCCTGTGTGAGAGCCATGGTGAACATTGTATAAACTTGACGACAAAAAAGCCTGGTGTGAACTGTGGTCGACAGTTTTGGATATGCTCAAGGTGAGTACTATGTTTTCGGACTATTTAGTTGTTCCGTTGAGCTAAATGGCAAAGACCTATAGGGCCTTCCGGCGAAAAAGAGCATGGCACACAATGGCGATGTGGAACTTTCATTTGGGCGAGTGATTGGGCGAGTCAGAACAAGTTTTAGTACCCAATTTGTGTTATTCATTTATCTCTGCGATTAGCGTGCGCTTAGGATACCCAAATATAATTCTAGCAATTAACCTACATCATACCTTAAGTCTGCTGCGTTTCCCCTCCGTATGTGTGCCCCGACCAGCGGCGGGCCCTCGCCTTGCGTGCGTTTGTCGCAGTCTTCCTGCTGCTCTGCGCCTCCCGCCCAGCTGCACCTCCAGCCGCTGATTCTACTGACGCTGCCCGCCAGCAGCTCCAAATGCCGCACATAGCGCCCAGGTTGTCGCTCGCATTTATCATACCGGCGCAACCGCTCCACGTCAACCCCCCCCCCTC
>AJFL01000132.1:0-20995 GCA_000467735.1 Rhytidhysteron rufulum CBS 306.38
AACAAGTCACGTGAGCGACTCGGCACATGACACACCCCCGGAACTATAAAAAGACAATCAAAAGTGTGTGTAGTTAAAAAAAGGATTCCTCGGCAATCTATGCGATGGTGGTCAGTAAATCCATACGACGGATTCAATGGTAGCAGGAGAGACTTACGTGGCGGATTACATAATCCACCCCAACCACCAAAGTACACATTAGTTCAAATTCGAACCTGAACAACAACAAGTTAGAAGAGTTCGACTTCATCAAACCCGGGATACAACTCACAAATTCGTCGACCATCGCAGCCATGGCTGAGAACCTTGGGGATGACGTCAGCATGCCTCGTTCCCAAAACTAATAACCAGATAAACTCACCAGAGTGACTCTTCAGAGCGTACAATGGAAATCAGATTCAGACCTAATATTCAGTTAGATGTGTAAATCGGACCATCGTAGGGATAAATATAACATACCTCCTCCCCCTCCCCCTCACCATCGTCATCATCCTCCATTAAGGAATCACAATCATGCCTATTACCATATTAGCTGTGACGTTCAAAAGAATCATTGACCGATCCTCTCCTCTATCAAGAGATTCAAGTATCGCATCTCCTCATACCTTCGTAAGTTCTTGTCATTCCCAATTTCCGTCCATGCCGATCCGTCCCAGTATCGTCTCCTGCACAAAGTTAATTCGACTAATGTTCAAAGGCGGATGAGCTTGCCGTGCGGGGATCCAATTAAGTTTGTGTGAGCGCTGAACCATGAGAACCAAGCAGTACTAACCTTCCCCGAAGGCAGGCATTGCATGAAAGAGGACACTCCTAGAGGGCAAAGAAGCAAAGGCGTCGACGCAATGCAGCCACAAAGACGAATACCACTCCTGGACAAAACAAGTAGTTTCTTGCGTATCTTATACCTTGGATATCTTGTACTCAAGGCGTCCACCTCCACCTTGGATCCTTCCAACCATCCTGCAACAATTCAGTCGGAACATCCTGTACCCTTAGCTTTGTACCCATCGCCTTGTCTCTTCTTCGATTATCCCATCGCATCCATAGCGTCAAGCTAAGAACAAGCGTAATTCCAAATATCTCAAACGCACTCGTCATGATCATACCCGGGAGGTACCTTGGTGCAGTCCGTTCATCAAATGCCAAACTACTGAAGACCCCTCCCGAATTAGCACTACCGACCAAGAAGCCTGCAACCGCTGCTCGTTGACCCTCAGCTGCAACGTTGTTCATGTGCCATGCGTGGAAGATGCATGATGGAGCGAAAGCACCCGCGCACATGAGGAAACATGCAAAGTATCCGACTTGGTAGTGCGTGTTGACATCGATGAAGGCGTAGATGGCAAATCCGACCAGGCAGATACACATCGCACCAGCCATGTGGAAACCTCGCTCACGGAAGTGGTCCGACGACCGACAGATGATGAGAAGAACCACCGTGCCTGTGCAGTAAGGAGCCACGGTGTAAAGGTTTGTCTTGACCGTACTGTAGCCAAATTGAGCGACCATCTGCGGTAGGAATTGCGAGACGGATGTGGATGCGACACCGTAGCTGAAGCATGAAAGTCCAAAGACCCAGATTCGCCAGTCAACCAAGGGTTTGAGCGCATCGCGGACGTTGAACTTTTCATGCGTTTGTCGAGAACCATCGAGTAGAATACGAGCATTGGCGACTTCTTTCTCTTCGTTTGTAAACCATCTGCAGGATTCGGCGTCCAAGGGAAGATGCCAGTACGCAAAACCAGCCAGGAGAATGGTTGCGCCACCTTCGATAAGGAAGAGGTATCTCCATCCAGATAAGATTCCGGATTTGATGTGAAACACACCGAAAGCGATAAGACCCGTGAATGCTCCCGAAACGGTGCACATTCCATAGAAGAGAGCGAGACGGAGAGCGATTTCGTTGCGCTTGTAGAATTGGGTGAGGTAGAAGATTGCACCGGCTGGTAGGTGGTAAGTTTGAGTTGTCTGATTCCGAGTTCACAACTTACCGAAGAAGCCAGCTTCAAATAATCCCATAAACATGCGACAAGCAAGAAGACCGGAGAAATTGTAGGCAGCAGTGTTCAGAATCGTTGTCGATCCCCTGTTCACCGAATGTAAACATGTCAATGCCATTCATTCAAAGGAGTGACGTACCATCCAATCATCAACGTTGGCAACATGTATTTCCCAGTGACCCTTTTAAGGATGAGATTCGATGGAAGGTCGAAAAGACAAAACGTGACGTTGAAGAGAGTCAATGCAAGCGTATACTGGTTTCCGACGAGTTTTAAATCGTCCTCCAGCGTGTCGGTCTTTGCACTACCCAAATTGGAACGATCCATGGAGTTGAAGAAGTACATGATGCTAAGAAGAGTGAGGAGCCTTTAAGAAAGTCAATATTTTCTTCCGCCAAAGACTTCAACGAGACGAACCTAAAATCCAACTTTCGAACCACCGATCTCTCAATCGCCGGGTCAATGGCGGCAGCAGCTTCAACAGCTGCATTTCGAGCCTCGACTTCTCCAACATTGATAGACCCCGTCTCCGAAGGGGATTTTTTGATGTCCAAGTCGGCCTTGGAGATGTCCATCGTAGTAGCCATGAGATGTGGGGTGACTATCTTGAAATTTCGGAAGATGGTGTGAGATAATGGGCGCAATGGAGTACTGGAGCCTACTCTCGGATGATGAACATGCTATCGAATATATAGCCGTTTGGCTACAGGGAGGGGAGGGGGTGAATGATGGACGTCACAAGAGCACCATCATTGATATTAACAGATAACGGCGTATCGGATAAGGTACTCCGCATTTCCTGGAATAAGGTTGGGGTTTGGTTTGCATGTGTACACATACCTAGGTAAACCATGCTTATCACCAGCATATCGAAGCCCCATCAAAGAGTGAATGATATTCCTGCAAAACGCATGTTTTGGCCTATCACTTACTTGAAAAGGGAATTTTGACTCGGGCCGGTGGGATCTCGGTCTTCTCCGAATTGGCAGTGCAGGTGTCCCCGCAATTACCCACGACTTAGCGGGGAAGGGGATAATCGATAGGCTTGCGACGAAGGATTTGTCCGCCATTTGCCGGTCTTATACGAACGGTCTTATACGAACATGGGCTTAGGTAATGGACAACGTCTACCAACTACCGCCTTTAAATTCACCGCAAGAAAAGGAACATCAACCACTTATCTTTGCAGCCATCCCGCTATCGTCGTGCCACAACCCCATCTCTCTCCAACCATGTCATCCTCCGCAAAGCCAGTCCCGCAGACGGAAAAATTACTTCACTCCAAATCCGACCTTGTCGTCATCGTCGGAGCGGGAATCTTTGGCCTCAGCACAGCTATTCACTTGGCGGAGCGTGGGTATACAAATGTTACCATCTTTGATAAGCAACCCTATCATCAGTCCTTGTATTCGTTTGATAAGGGATGCGATGGTGCATCAGCAGGCGAGTAATTCCTCTAAACTTCGTATTCGATGATCCACTTGTTCTCCTTTCAATACTTCTTCCTCCATGTCGTTTATTCGTCCAATGTCCTATCCCAAATGTCATTTCTGTTCTAATGCATCCCTTTAGACCGCAATAAAATCATTCGTTGCGCATATGGCTCCGAAACTCTATACCAGAACCTCACCCTGAGCGCTCTACCCATTTGGGAAGCCTGGAACCGTCAAGTTAGCTCCGCATCACCAAATTCCTCATCTCTACCTCCAGGATTCACCCCGGAAACCAAAATCTACATCAACAACGGTCTTCTCCACATTCCCGATCCATCCGAGCAAGGTCCTGAACTCAGTCAATTTGAACTCGATAGTATCGCCGGGATTACCGCCCAGGGATTCGGTCACACCCAATACGTCCTCAGCAAACCCGAAGAACGAGCGAGAGCCGAACGCGATGGTTTCGGATTTGCCGTAGATCCATTCGGTACCAGTAGGAAGAGCAGAGGAAAGCAACTCCGAGGCCTATTGGATACTGCTGGTGGGACCGTGTATGCCGATCGAGCATGCAGGTTTGCCTTGTGGAAAGCGGAGAAACTCGGTGTAAAAACCATTTTCGGTGCCGAACAAGGAGAATTCGGATCTTTCATCGAGAAGCAAGAAGGCGATAAGAAGGTAGTCACTGGTATTCGCACCAAGGACGGCAAATCATACCCTTCCTCTCTTGTGGTGATGGCTTGCGGAGGTTGGACTCCAACTCTTCTCCCCGAGCTGGATGGATTGGCTGAAACCACCTGTGGTACGGTCGCCTTGATGCGCATCCCCCGAGCCTCTCCACTTTGGCACAAATTCGCTCCTGAACGTTTCCCCGTTTGGACCTTCCAAGCCCGTAAAGGTGATAGCGGTGGTGCCTACGGATTCCCAAGAGATGAAGAGGGTATCTTGAAAGTTGCCTACCGAGGAACCAAATATACGAATCCAGTTCGCCAAACCGATGGCAAGGTTCGTAGCGAGCCTGTGACTAAATGGACTGGACCAAAGGATCCTTCAAAAGGCAAGGGAACACCACGGATCGATAACAAGGTTCCGGTTCTGGGCTTAAGAGTTCTTAAGCAATTTTTGAACGAATATATGCCGGAGTTGGCACAGGAAGGAATTCATATCGAAGGGACTCGACTTTGTTGGTACACGGATACATTCGATAACCATTATGTCATTGATGCCGTTCCAGGGAGGAAAGGAGTGATGGTTGCGACCGGAGGAAGTGGGCACGCTTTCAAGATGCTTCCGGTGATTGGATCGGAGGTTGTGGACCGAATTGAAGGAAAAGCGACGGATAATTTGAAGTGGTGGAGATGGAGATCGCTGGAGAAGCCAGAGAAGGCGGACAACATCTTAATGGAAGGCGAGGAGGGAAAGAGAAGTTTATGGAATGTTGAATTGAGTCGAGAAAAGGATTTCAAACTCGGGACGGAGAATGTAGCCAAGTTGTAGAGGTCAGGGTAGCATACTAATATAGACCAAAACCTCCATTTCAATCCCGCGTTTCGGTCTCTTCGCCTCGCTCAGGAATAGCCCAACCCATGTGGAGCCATATGACCTAATGGGCAAGCACCTTGCCAACCATAGGATTTGCTACGCCTCATTCCTACTATTGTAGTCAAAAGCTTCCGTAGGATGAAACACATTGGACTTATCCGGCTTGGTTGCGGCGCAGCGTGAGTGTTGCACCAATACAAAACCTCCGGCATTTCTAGTGTTCATTCCAAGGCAGAAGAAACCCCAAGTCCAGTACAGGTTCGCCATCATACAACTCTCTAGGTATCCTCATTGATCTCCTTGACTACGATAAACGTTGATTCCAAGAGGATGAAAAGGAGAATAATTGAGAGTCCACCTTAATACGACAGCTCTGAACCTTCACAGCAGCCACCTCAATATGATAAAAAGGCTAATGGTAATAATCGTTCGTACCCACAGGCGCAACCGCTGGAAGCCTCAGCTGCAAGTGTTGCCACAGTGCTTGTATTTCCACATGAGAGGACGAAGAAGAGGACGTGGAGTGATCGATGGAATTTGTGGAAGAGTGAATGGAAAGAGATCCTCAATGCTGATAGACACTCAGACGTGAGCAGGGAGAATCCATATGCCACCAGGGTACGGAGGTGCCTTTCAAAAGTATTCGGGCACCCCTTCCATATTACCGCTTAGTCACGAGGATTAGATATATTAAGTAAACAGCCTTAAGCGCCTCTTACGGGGTATGGAGTAGAACTTAATATCGCTTATCTTAATAAGGTAAAGCTCTCTTTAAGATATTAAATAGAGGTTATTTTAACTACCTTTAGGTGCCTCCTTATGTTAAGGGTGCCTGGACACTTTTGAAAGACACCTTCGTAGAGTGGAATGTGATGGGTGCTAGGTTCATGGATTCTAGTAAATCAAGGAAGAAATGATTCTCACTTCCCTTGAAATCATATCGCGTTACGATGGTATTATTGTTTGTGTCGTCGTGCCATCTGATCGAGTACGTAAGTAGGTAGATCCATTCTGATTGAGTCTTCCGACGGAATGCCAGGGTCTGAAACTCTTTGTGGGATCGCCACTGATTAGAAGATGTTTGCCGATCATAGAAATCATGTACCAGGGACAAGGGATTGATGGCGTACTACGTCAAGGACGAAACTTTGATATGTATTTCTTAATCGTTGAGGATTTTGTCGACCCGAGGCTATATTCCGTTGGAGCATAGTTGCTCCGAGAACGCTGCCGTTGAAGATCAAGACTAGAAGAGTTCGGCGAACCTTGATTGCCGAGGTGTAAAGGACTTGGGGCAAGTGTTCCATTATTAAATTCCTCAAAAAGAGTATTTAGCTGTATAGGATCAAAGGATTCGGTTGGACTTGTGGGTGAGATTGGTTCGAGGTCTGCTTCCGATGATGTCTTATCGCCGTATTTGCTAAGACTTCCTAGGAGCATTTTGTCCACTTTTGCTTTCCAAGAACATTCATCTATAACGTCACTATAACACATTAGTAATTAGAAAGACTCAAGGAATTGAGAAAACTTACTTAAGCCCTTCTTTCACACATAACCTATCATCAAGATACTTCAATTTTTGTTTCTCCTCTACACCATCACCAAATCGGATGAACATAATCGTAAAGTGTCTATCGGAGAATTCGTTCTCGTGGGTTTGGATTCTTTTTGCGAAATCTGTAATCTTTTTGTGGAGGTCTGAAAGTTCTGTACCTTGCCATACACCATCGGTGAATACAATTACGGTGGTGGCTTTCAGTTGATCATTCGAAATGTAATCGTGAAAGATCCTATATAGAGCCTCTCCCATATCGGTTGCGTCTCTATTAAATTCGTTCTCTGGTTCGGATGGTCGAGCTCTTTTGAATTGTGCTTTGAGGGTGTTGAGGCCATTGAGGTCGCGAATTTTGGGCACATTGAAATCTTTTCCAAAGGTAAAATTGATATCGATTCCATCATCATCCAGAGGAGCAACTTTCATTGCCAAAGTATAAGTAACAAACTCCACATTAGGCCAGTGTTCAAGCATGGTGGTACCGTTGTCAATGACAAATATCTTGAAGGTCGTTAGCCATGGCATTGACACTGGATTTGTAACTTACAATGTCTCTATCATATATATGTTTCAGAAGATGCCTATCCTTCTCTTCCCCTCGAACCTTTGTCTTTAGCTTGGACCAACTTCCCATCATTCCCTTGGGTTTTTTGGATTCTAGTTCTCTTCTGACCTTGCATATATCCCAGCCAAGATCATATACATGTGATGGTGGTTGACTGTAGGTTGGTGACGGAGAAAATCCGGGTAGTAAAAGTTGTGAAGGTTTATTTAAATCAGGATCCTCCATAGGCTGCTTGCCATTCTCACTCCTCTCAGCGGAGTGGTAAGACAGAGGCGATTCGACGATGGGATCGTTGATTTCATTAGATGTAGAGAGAGAATGGTTCGGGAGGTTATATCCATTGGAGGGTGATGAAACTTGAGGATCGCGAGGGAGCTCGCCATGTATAGATGTAATGGAAGCCTCCTGACCTGATGTGGGTGGTTTCGTCAGCATCTCGTGGAAAGCATCATTAATCTTAATAGAAGGAACATAGTATTGGTCAGCTTTCGGGCTAGGAACTACAGCACTGCTAGCTGTTGGGATAGAAACTCGGATTTTGCCTTTTGACTGAAGCTTTCCTAGAGATGGTTCCTTGACAGAAGACACACCTCCATCAGAATGAATCCGTATCACTTCTTTTGAATTTCGTTTGCCATCAGGGCTATTGCAGGTGGAATTTGGTCGCCGTGGTTCCCTTCGCTTCGGAATGGGGTCATTTAGAGACTGCTCGTGTCTATCTCGGACCGGACTATCCGTGGATGCACCCCAATGCCTACTCTGGGTTTCAGTACCGGAATGACCATGTTTCCATTCTTCTTCGATTCGAAAACCGCTCTTTTTCAATTCCTCTTCTAGGATTTCTTGTCGGTAAGGAGTTTTTCCAAGAGGAACATCTTGCAGTTTTCCATTCTTTCCAATTCGGTTCGAGTTTTGATGGGATACATCACCAGGAATCAGTAATCTGCTTGCTTGAGTGTCCCCACGTAGGATATTGAACCACCTGTCGCTTCTTGTACCGCTAATCTGGACTTTGGACGTTTTTCCAAGTGTAGCTGGAGTTCTCCGATCATCTATCAGCAATGCCTCCTTAACGATATCCTCAATCTGGGGTTTCTCCTTGCATTGGGTTTCTGCCGAGCAGGTGATTTTATCCAGCATAGTACAGAGTTCATCAGAAGTAAGACGGTCTTGAGGATGTGCAATGAGAAGGTTCTTTTCGATAAGATCAAGAAGCAAGGCGGTTGCTGTATCGGCTGTGCGTAAATGTGTCCTTAGAAAGTCATGCCAATATCCAATCTCTGGAAGTACCTTGTCACCGTCATGAAATCGATCGACGCTGTGACCATCCTTGGTCTGATTAGCTGGTGCAAGTGCTCGAAGCATACGATATTGCCTGATGCCTTGAAATCCCAAGACAACCCATGTAGCGGCTTCGGAGAGAACGCAGCCAAAAGACCATGTATCGATGGTTTGCATTACGGGGGTTCGAGTACCTCTCGATTTCATTCGAGCAAATTCCGGTGCACCTTTGAAGTGAAGTGTCAGATTTCATATTCCAAACATGTCAACGACATACCATAAGAATCAGTTCCACCCTGCATATATTCTGTCGGGACACTGCCGTTTGTAGATCTTTCTGCAAATCTGGCGAACCCAAAGTCCGCAAGCTTAAATTCCCCATTCACACGCAGAATATTATCGGGTTTGATATCGGCATGCCATCTAATCAAGTTAGTAAAATGACGAAAGGCAGACACATTCATTCCATTACCCGTCGTAAATTTTCTTCTTTTTGCCTTGATCGATGCATACTTTATGAACTCTTTTGATTGCGTCGCCAATCGTGAATAAGGATTTGTAGAAGCGAATGATTTCTTCCGAAAGGACTGGAGGAACGTTGTATATGTAAGACCAGAATTCATTGAGATCTTCTTGTCCAAATTGTAAGAGCAGGTTGTAGGATTTCTCCAAGGTTATCTTTTCGTCGCCATCTTCATAAAAACCTTGGTGGATATAATTCCCAAGGTAGCGAACGATGGGTGCGGTAGGATCATTCCTGAGCCCGAGAAAGGAATCCTTTTCCCATTCGTATATTTCTTTCCTTTCCTCGGAAAAGGTCTTCAGAGCCATGCGATAACACTTGGACCTGGATTAGAGTAGTTCGGAGGTCCTTTTCAGGAACTACTTACCCCTCCATAATCTTTATCCTGATATAAAGATTTACTCAGTGCTTCCTTCATTGATTTATCTTCAACCAGGTCCTCTTGAACGGCGACCTGAAATACAGTTGCTGTTCCACCTTTCTCGTTGACGGGGTCGCGGCGACAAAATGGTAATATACAATTCATGCTTGTAAAGTCCTTGTCCATATGGAGAGTGATTTTTGGGTTATGAAATGCCCATTTGGCTTTATGGAACTGATCAATAATGACCTTTCCATCCTTGACATTCTTATTTTTGAATTGTATTTCAAGGTTATCGAAACGTCTCGGTACATCTTCGTAGAATATCGAATCGGTGATATCGGCTTGCTTGAATAAATCGATTAGGTAACCATAATCAAGCTCCAGCAATATGCAAAAAACTATCACACAGTCTCCTTGAAGTATATGATCGGCCCGACATGCAAAGCCAAAGCTTGAATATCCCTTCATTTGGTCGTGTATTTCCTCGAGTAGTCGATCCGCATTCGTGACGGATTGATCCGATCCCCATTGTCTCATCCATCGCACAGCTTCGGGAACGTGGTAGAAATAGCGCAGGCAAACACATTTATCTTCGGGGCATTGGCGTTGGCAGGGAATTTCGCGTCGCCAGTCTTGCTTCAATCTGGTCTTGAATGTATCGAGAAAGCCGGGAGGGTTCCCTTGCTGGTCCGAATGGTCCATTGGGACATGGACAAGGTAACGACTGTGACATAAAAGGAGCCCATCGACTGGTGAGTTGTTTTGGGAAGATGGACGTGGAAGAATGGATGTGAGTGAGGTGAATGATGTTGCTTTCTGACGAGGCTGACGAAAAGTTCAGCTTGCGACACAGCAGAGCCTCAAGGGTTCGGAAAGCGGGGCAACATGGATGCATGTGATCTTACAAATGTAACGTGTGGCTTGTTCAGAGTGCGTATGAACCAATCAACATTGCATGACCTGTCTCCCCCTGCTCGAGCATCATCAACTCAACAGGGTGGTGAGAACCGAATAGGAAGCCTTTTGGATCAAATAGAGAGCAAAAAATGATGCTGTGAATAATTATATAGGTATTAGAGTGATCAATCCGGCCCGGCCCGCCTCAGTTCTATGGTCGAAGGGAGAGTGGAGCTGAAAATTGCCGCTGCAGGGGTTCAAGCGCCTTGCTGAAATGCGCCTGACCTAGGCAACCATGAGGTGGAGGCTGAGCAAAATATGTGTCCAATTGTGAGAGGAGAAAAGGAATTCATATTGAAATCACATGTGCGATTATGTTGGAATTGTAAAAATGGTCCTCCGAAGCTTGTAAAAGAATTCACCATATCCTCCGCTTTAGAAGAAATGAAACCAGAGCACGGGCATGGTCCAAATGGTCAAATATCGATATAGCATCCTAAAGGTATCGATATCTTTAAGCTTGATCGGGGCGGTTATAAAGAGGTAGTTGTGGTGAAAGGTTCCTCATAGGGACGCTGACTGCAGCACCGTCACCTCGTAAGCGTTTCATCAATTGTTGAGTGAGTTTCCAGGGGGATATTTGAACGGAATGGTTAGCTGGTAACCCTTGAGGAGGTCTAACCGTATCTATCTTCGAGTGAATGTGTAACTTCTCCCCATGTTCTTTTTTAACTTCTCTTGTTGCATTTGCAACGCGGTAAGTCAGGTATGCAATGGTAAGAGTCACTATTGTGAGCGGCAAAGTAACTTGTAGCCATCTTTGCATGGCCATGGGTGAGAACTTCCCATTCCCAGGTGGTCCACCGTCTTCATCTTGATATTTGATGATATCGGTGCTAAAGAATGTCTACTCCGATATTATTTAACAATTCTAAAGTTTCCAGTAAGGCACTTACCGAGACAAATGTGGCTGGTAAGTAAATGAGAGTGACGATGGTGATGATTCGCATTACGATCGCTTCCTTCTCCAAATTCAAGTTCAATCTTTCAGTGCGGTCCGCCGCCTGTCCTTGAAGATGTTGTAATACCAATTCTTTCCGGTCACTAATGATGTTAATGAGTAATTTCGCACGAGAGACCTGCATTCTAAAATCATCCATAATTTCATTCAAATGTGCGGTGAATGCAAGCAAATCATCCCCGCAATCGCTTTTTAACGGTTCAGGGAAATCCTTGCGGTCCTTGATGTTCGTATAAAACCTCTGGATTGCGGTTATGACTTCAATGTTGGCTTCCATGATTATTTTGGCCTCGTTGGTCTTGTCCTGCCAATATTGCAGGTCTTGGATATGATATGGTTTATACTCTTGATGGGCATGTCCTGGACCTCTTGGACCATAGACGGCCATTGCGCTCTTTTAAAAATTAGGTTTGGAGCAACCAAAGGGAGTAGATTGAACGGACCTCATCTTCAACAACGTCTTCAAGCCAACGTATGTACCATCTCCAATCTTCAGTAGACCAATGGCAAAACATCAGGTGTGCAGCTAGAGTGGCTCGGAAACACCCATCCAATTTACTGAATGACTTGTCATCTGGCCTTCCGTTTTTTCCAGTGAGCTCATCGAAACGTTCTTCGATGTCTAAACGGCCTTTCGTAACGATCCAAAGAGTTCTTCCGGTTACAATATCGAATTGATGATGTATCGCTGCTTGACGGATAGACCATTCATCAAGTCGAGGGTTTTCAGTATCATCACGCTTTTGAGTCACGCCTTTTAGATTGTAGCAGAGTTGAAATTGCCTTCCACTTCGACCCAGCTCTGGAATGGTCAGACTCCTTGAGCAATCTCTCAGCATGGTTTGCTCCCGGAATCCACTGAATCGCAAATCTCTTGGATCATCTTGAGCGCCGAATACAGACATAAAGTCTAGATAAACGGGCATGACCTGATGAAAGGTTAAAATTTGGGTCAAGCTGTTCCGGGTGATTTTTAATTGATCACGAGAGTTTTCTGCATATATGTATCTGCAAATCATTTAGTACATGTTATTGACCGTTTGGCCACCATATACATACATGAAGCGGCATTTTGGATCTTGTTGACGAAATGTCACAATGCGCTTGGTTGGATCGGCGGTATCTTGCGCAATGCCAACCCCCAACCATTGGGTCAATTTGGAAGGTAAGTGAATGTTCTTTCTTGTTCTTCCTATTCGAATGTTATCGCCATGTTGCATTAGGTTGATGTGGGGGATGTTTTACCTTTACCAGCACTCGTTTGCAGGTCGTGAATTGGAACCTCAAAGTCGCCAAGAATATCATCTTCATCTTCGACAAGGCATAGATCGGAAGCGATGTTATCGAGACGTTTCTTGTATGATTTCAAGGTGGAGCGATATGTGGAGGTGCCTTCTGGAATGAGGTTTTCGGGGTAGTTGATGGAATTGAGGTAGGAGTGTTGGAAGGGAACGAAGAATGTTGATGTCGTCATGCCCGATTGATGGTCTAAACGAATTCTATGGTAATGTATATGAACGATCTAGCTGAGGATAATGAAGATGAAATCTAATAGCTGAAAAGGGGGAGGCCGTCCGCAAGAATGAAATATAAAAGGTGGATGAGGTTGATGGAAGGAGAGAGCCTTGCCACTGCCTGGGGCTGAGGTGCGGGAGGAGGTGGGGGAGGGGCGGCAGGTGCCCAAGTGCAGGGCGCTCGTGCGTGCCTCGGCCCCTACCAAGCTCAGGGGGGTTCACCGGTTGAAACGATTCACCCTCCCCCGACATACACCATGCACCGCCCAAGTTGCAAATACTCTTGCTTTGCCATCCGTAGGCATCCACGTTCTCTTCCTCACTTGTTGTCATCATCCTCTTCGTCCGACGTGATGGAAGAGCGCCGCGTGCGCTGGCCATCCCTCAACTTTCGCAGCCTCCTCTTGTCGCTCTGGTGACACGTCTCAGCCTCTTCTTCGAAACAGCTGTCTCTCGATGCAACTCACCTGTGTCAGCTTCTCCGGCACCTCGAACTGCCAGCTATCCCCAATCTACACGTCGAACTCGTCAGCCTTCTCCCCGATTCCCTCACGTGCAAAAGCATTTACGTACGCGCACTTCCTTGAACTCGAAGGTCTTCCACTCCGGCCCTTTGTCTCTCAGATACGTCTCGATCTTCTCCCAGGGAAAGTCATCATATGCTGTGAACTTGTCTTGAACCTTTCCCGACGTTGCTTCATAATTGAGAGTGCTCCGACGTCCTGCCAAGGATGCTTGCTGCAGCGTCGAGCTGGTCGTTGGTCTGGGTATCATCTTCTGGTGTAGATGCTGCTTGATAATCTGCACGGATTGTGTCTCGTGGTGGGATGCTCCTGGATCTGAATCCTGAGGAACGGAAGACTGGTGACTTTAAGAATCTCCTCTCCCGTCCCATGCTGGTCTGAGCGGCCGCCTTCGGATACAGCCCAACGGGACCATTTCTGGCTCACCGGTCGGCGGTGTACTGAACGAGTGACATAGACGAGTGGCGCAAAGAGTGGCGCATGCAACGAACCACAGCCCCCTTGTTCTCTGGCCCCCGTCCCCTAATTCACAGCCTTTCATACATTAGGCACCCTTGATTGATGATCGCATACCACACAACAACAGCAACATGCACCAGAATTTGGTTTTTGCTATCGCAGCGCATTGAGTTGACTGAATGTCTTCTAATCTGCTATTAATCTCCGATGTCTCCAATAAATCATTGCACTTCAGCAGGAATTTCTACGGATAATCGTGTATGATTTTACACCCTTTGAATGATTTAAAGACGTGAAATAATGGAAGACGGTGATAAAACTTCAAATAAGTTCGCCACTTACGCCCTCGATGATGCCATGCGCACTCATAACACAAGGGCCGTTTACGTACCAATGCTCACCTCCAAGAGCCCAGCCGATAACGTCTACCTTTCAAAAAGACAAGACGAGTCCAGTAGGACATGGACTTATAAGGCATGTAGAAACGGTAGTACGCAGGGGGCCGTGTTCATTAGAAGGCCAGCATGAGTCGCTAAGTACTTAAACCAGTCAAAATGTCGTTTGTTTCGGTAGATTTTGAATACCATCCTCACGCGTTTACATCCTTCGTCTACCATCTAATTAAACCCCAAAAATGTAGTCATATAGTGGGACTTAGTTCACTGCTTCAAACGAGGTATCGGAAGGACATTCTGGGTGAACATCTTAAAATGCACCCGGACTTCGGTCTAAAGGTGATATAACCTTGCATTTGAGTATTCTTAATCATTCACTAGCGCCCTTGAGGTTAGATATAGGTCAATTTATGCCACGCATCGGTTCCAATGACGCCGCTAGAATATCGGAGATTTTAATCGTGTTAAATAATTCGAGGCTGAGTTTGATCTAGAGAATACAGGGGTGAATTTTATTCAATAAAAGCCAATCGCAATGAGATACCTCCGATTGAACATGACTAATGCTGGCTTTCCAACCAATTATACGATTCTCGTTTACTCTGGTTGATCCATGTCGCATACTTGCGGGACTGGCCGCGTACTACTTCCTGGGCTAACTTGCTATCTAACAAATAGTCTCGGCGGTATTATATTTTTTGAATTCTCATACTTCAATAC
Organism: Rhytidhysteron rufulum CBS 306.38; assembly: GCA_000467735.1. Taxonomy (NCBI): domain Eukaryota; kingdom Fungi; phylum Ascomycota; class Dothideomycetes; order Hysteriales; family Hysteriaceae; genus Rhytidhysteron; species Rhytidhysteron rufulum. The sequence goes on from AJFL01000132.1 coordinate 14,794, forward strand.
GAAAAATTGATCCAGGAATAATAAAAATGGTACCAAGCTGCTATAATTCCTATGGACAATGGACACCTCTTTACAGCAACTTCTTTTTTTTTTTTCCATCGTTCCTACCAAATTACATCCTAGTTCAGCCTCTCTTATATCTATCCAATAGAATGAATTCACAGAATATCGCGACCCGCGGCCTCGCTCCCTTCGACTTTTACCCTTACAACCCTTCTTCGGCAGCCGGTTGGACCTTCGTTATTCTATTCGGTATCGGAGGCATCATTCACATCATCTACATGTTTACCTTACGAACCTGGTTCTTCGTTCCATTCATCCTAGGATGTGCAGGTAAATGAACGATTTCCTCGATCAATCCTAATCCTCAATCGCATTCACAAGAGAACCGCGTCGCTGACCAACATTTAAAAGGTGAAGCAGGGGGTTACTATGGTCGAGCATGGGCCCACAATAACATTCGTCTCTCCAATCCTTACCTTCTTCAGATGATGCTCATTCTCGGAAGCGCACCTCTTCTCGCTGCAACGATCTACATGACGTTGGGTCGATTTATCCGAGCACTCGAAGCCGAAAAGCATGCCGTTCTACGACCGAGCTGGACAACGAAAATCTACGTCTTGATCGATGTAGGAAGTTTCATATGTCAGATATTTGGATCCGCTACTCAAGCCAGTGGAGATGCGGAGGGCATCAAAAGAGGGAAATTAATAGTTATGGGGGGTTTGGTGGTTCAACTTGTCGCATTCGTTTGTTTCTTAATCATGGGTGCTGTGTTGCATCAACGATTGAATAGAGAACCAACGGATGTTTCAAGAAGATCGAATGTGAATTGGAGGCTTCATCTCAAGACGCTTTATACTGTTTCCGGATTCGTTCTTGTCAGGAGTTTGTTTCGGTTGATTGAATTCACGGAGGGTGATAACGGAACGTTGTATAAAAGTGAAGCGTGGATCTATATTTTTGATGCTTCCTTTATGTTTCTTGTGGTCATTGCATTGTTTATCGTTCATCCTGGAATGCTTCATAGAGCTGTTAGGAAGGCTGAGCTTGTACCTGGAGATGAAGGGGGAAGTAATTGGATTCTACTAAGAGGTCGTGAGAAATAATTTAGATAAGAGGTAGAGGGTGGTCAATGAAAGTAAGTGTATTAGCTATAGAGAAGCCTTTCCCCGAAGGAAGCATGGGCGTTAGGAATGCAATTAATTAACGTTCACATTAATTCAACGTCTTTTGCATTTGAACCTGGCACCTTCAAATAACTACCGAAGCCATAGTTGATAGCGTCCTACCAAAGCTCTATATACCTCAAATATATATCTCCACCGTCTTCACTTCCTACATAATGTCGTAAACGGTTGAAATCCCTATCCTAATTTCATCATACTATACAGTCTTAGCTAATGAAATTATCACGACCTTTCCACACAGGTTATGGCATCTTGGAGGAAAATGTAGCATGTCTTTCCAACTGTATATATGGGATGAAGGCTGCGGAAAGGCGGGTTCCGAATAAGAGAACCTTTGCTTACTGGAAGGAAAATATTCTCCCAAGATCAAACCTGTGGATTATTTGTAAATGAAGAAATATCACTAGGACGATTTAAAGCGAGCTAAACTCTTAATGATAATGACCGAATTGTAGATTTGATAAGGTATTCTTGGGCAGGGAATGGTGGGATAAAATTTAGATCCGGTATAAGGGAGTGACTCCTTTCCCACAAAGAAACCCGCATATGCCCTTGTGAGTAAGAGGTCTAGCTTTATTTTATACTAAGATATAACGAAGTTATAGATCATCTCTGATATTAATGCATGGGAGTAATGTTTATGCCTTGAGCAATATCACGTGATCCATAAAAATGATCCACGTCGAGTGTTGCATTTGATGCTATCTGTTATATTCAGGAATACGTAGTATATTCTTTGGGATGATATACATGATATGGTACTAAGTATTTAGCTGAGGGGATACTAAGACGTTTCAGTGAATGTTTGCACGTCAGGTGACAAATGTTTTTCCCCACAGCATAAATAAAATTGGCATCATTGGCATGCTGATCATAGGACGTCTAAATAAGGTTCGGTAAGTCGCTAATCGGTCATGCAAGATTCAGCCAAATAAACCAGCATCCCGATCTCTTAATACAAGCAGTGACCTCAAAGAATATTGAGAAACATCCACTCACCCTTCGAACATTACCAGAACAATTGTATTTCCACGTACATTCTCCTCGTGTACGATTCTACCCCTCCGTAGTACGCACAGGTCGCTTACCCTGGACGAAATGAGCTATATTCAGAATCCTTTAACTTGTGTAGAGATCAAACTACCCTATTTTGTAAAATGATAACTTTGTACATATACGAGACCAACTTTTCGTGATGTCATTTACATGTAAGGGTGTCCTTGTACAAAAAGCGTGACATCACCCCGTACTCACGGAAGTCTATTAATAATAGCATGAAGCTAGTAGGGATCATCTCAAGCCGAATACGCCACCTATACACCATGACCATTTAATTTCATGGAAAATTATCGTAAATTTAAATCCCTATCGATATAGATGATAATTTATAGTCTTCACGAAAAATGAATACTTGATTCTTCATTTCCAATACCCGTGGTAAACATTTTCAATTTTCAATCATCTCGTAATCGCTTCCTAGTTCAATCGCCAAGTAAATCGATATTCTAGCTTCACCTTAATAATCCACCGGATCTCCTGATTCTGGGAAGGTCTGACTTATAGTGTAACCCCGCATAACCGCAAAATTCAAAGGATAAAATTAGATTCAACGTTACTTTCCAGGGTAAGGTAGCATACTTGTAGGACATGGACTTTCGCGTAATCGTGTTTTTAGATCCCCATCGCTTATTTTGGCCCCCGAATGATCCCCATGTAGGAACGTCATATTTCCACTTCTCGTATTATTCTCAATAATGCTTATGCATTGAATACGAGATGATCTAGGCCGATCAGTTAATGCCCTCGCTTTTCGCTTATCGGAAAAGTATATATATCTTCATTCCATCCACTGATTTCAGTATCAAGTCACAGCTGAATACATCCACTACTATTAAGTCTTAATACTTATCCAACATGCGTTTCCAATCTCCCCTTCTCCTACTCGCAGCAAGCGTTGCTACTGCGGCTCCAGCTCGCCGACAAGAAACATCATTGGTTGAGAATGGATCATTCGAATCTGGTGATTCATCCTGGACCCTTTCAGGAGGTGCCGTAGTCACCTCAAACAGTGAGACCAATACTTGGGGTTTCACGGCTAGTGATGGAGAGAAATTCGCGTAAGTCATGATCAACTGCATTCATTATCTGTGCTTACACTTTTCTAGTATCCTGGTCTCCTCAAATGACAACCCAACCAGTTCCTTAGCTACCTCCATCTCTGGGCTTGACACTGGTACTTTGTACAAGCTTAGCTACGACTGGAGATACTTGATGTCTTCCCAAAGCCGAGGCCCACCAAGCATTACCTGTACTCACCAGGCCAAATTCCTGGATGACTTCATCGTTGCTTCATTCACTCGATACTCGTCCCAAGGAGGAGAGGGCCATGTCGAGGAGACTTTCAGCGTCAACATCGGAGGCGGAGATCTCACCCTTGAAGTGGGCTGTGTCGGTGATAGCCTTGATGTCATCCACGAGGCTGGTGTTTCGATTGATAATGTCAAGCTCGTTCCCGCTGGTGCTCGCCAAGGACCTTGAAGTGGAATGGTAGAGATTGGTGGCGGAAGGCGGAATCTGTGAGAAGCTCGGTGATACACGAATGGAATGTCTATAAATTGCATCTTGGCTTTCGTTCCTCTCCTTTAGATAATTAAATCTTCAATGCTGTCAAGTATCATATCTTTGAGTCTATAACCCTACTAGCCTTCTCAACCTTCTGATGCTCACGATCCCACTTTTCTTTAAGTTTCCTCGCTCGCCGTGACTTCTCTGTAAAACCCTCATAAAGCTTAGGCCACCCACCCCCAAGTGTACGAATGTCGACAGGGCGACCAGTCCTCACGTCCATGTACGCTGCACAGCCTTTTACTTCAGCTACGATGGCTTGCTGTTTGAGCGAAAAAAGAGATGTCGTTCCATTATTGCGGTCCGGATCTATCTTATCTTGCCTGTATGCTGCAATGAGCTTTACTGAGTTAGCAACTGCTGCGCCGAGTCCCGAGTGGAAACTCACAGAATCCGGATATTTAACCTGTCGCTTAATATCCAACTCATACTTTCGAATAACAGGCACAACCCTCTTCGCAAGAATCATGTCGTTGTACTCTTTCTCGCTCAGGAATTCATCATAACTCTCCATTACCCGATGAAAGCAGATCCCCAAGAAATGCATGTATTGAGATTGCATGACATGACCGAAAGGGTCTTGATCCTCCGCCCAGACAACGCCACGCTCAACCATGGTTTTGGGATCATATCCCCTTGCTTCGAGAGTTCGGAGTGCGGTCGCACGTAGGGCTGCGTATGGATCAGTATTGGGATGGGGACCCGGTGCCCCGGCGTGGGAATAGGGTGAATTGTAAGCGGATTCCGACAGTCTGGTCTTTCTCGTGGGGTTCTGATTACTCATATTGGGTTGGGGCGATAGTATTTGTAGATGAGGACGATATAAAGGTAGAATGGTAATGGGAGGTCGGAAGATTATTCATGGAGTAAGTATATTTGCGGGGTACAATCTAGTTTAAATATCTTTGGAGGTTCTGACTGACTAAGATATCCGCGGGAGTGGGTTAGTCTGGACGCCTTGTTTCCGTGCCGCATGTCACCGTTTAGTCACAACGCCGCAATCGTACATGTTCAATGAATGAAATAACATATCCTGAAGCTCTGATTGGATTGAATGTCTTGTATTTCCTGGCTGAGAAATCGAAAAGGCTATCCTTTCACATCTGCAAATTCTCCCGTGATGAAATATACGCAGACGACATCATGCCTCTCGCGGAGATTTCTGCTGAGCGTATTTCTACCGACAGAATGTTGGCATCGAAGAATTTTATATAGGACGGCTTAAGGCTCACCTCGATGATCTCGAACTCCTCACACGCGATTATTCCGATGACCTCGACCATCACCACCACCACCAAACACACCTCCCTCGATGACGCCCGCTTCTTGCATGTCAAATGAACGCTCCAACGGACGCCAGAACGAGTCAGAACCGGCAGAGAAGTATTACAACATCATCTGTATCTTTGACTCACTTCATTCACCGTCGTGGTGTCTTTGATCTTCATTCAGGAAATCAATTTTCATCCGCACCTCAGTTACACTACTAGTGGTTATCTTCTTCTTGCGCCCTAGCTTTGCCTTTGCTCGGTAACCACATCGCAGATTTAGAATGGTCGTGAATGACTTGTATTGCCAAGTGAATAACAGCTTATGCGGTAAATGAGATGGGCGTATGAAAATGTGCGGGGCTAAATATACAATCAATGCCAACCTGAAAGGTGTTCGTGGTCTAGGAATACGCATGTTGGAACCCATTCGTCGCAGGTGACATACAGACATAACATAGACGCATCACATCTTCACCTCAAGCACTACTTGATTTTTCATTCTTACACTGCAAAATGAGATCACTGGATAGTAAGAGGGTGCAATAAAAGGCTCGCTGAAAGACGTTTACTGGAGTGGCTCAATTGCCTGGATAGGACCGGAAATGCTCCGTTCTGATATCAGTTGCTTCTTATGCGTAGGAGCATAATGATTGCATGCCTTATGTGCCAGAGTTTCTTAACACGTTCGGAGAATCTTGACCTAGTGTTTCGACGTAAGCTATAGTGCTGGAAGGGTCATTCAAATGAATATGCTCACTGTCATTTTGCTCTGCAGACCCTTCTTGGTATCCTGAGCTACCCTTTATTTGGCGTTCATCGCGATGCTTTAGGTGGGATGGAACGGTCTCATCATGGGATAGGCGGGACTGCAAATATTTCTCTAGTAGATCTTGACGGACGCTGCTTCTCGCTTCAGGTTCACTGCAATTCCTTCTAGACTCTTGTAATCTGATATCCCACTCCTCGAGCTTTTTGTTCAACAGCATTAGGCCTGAGTTATCATCTTTTGAAGAGTCGTGAATGGTGGTTCGACCGGGACGTATTGTGAACGCAGGAGGAGCTATGGAGGGGATATGATGTAAGCTAGAAGTACGCGTCAGCAGGACCCACTTATTA